>JARYGA010012124.1:0-31587 GCA_030545235.1 Helianthus tuberosus
TCATTGCGTCGATAACAAATTCTTTTGTCATATTCAACAAAAGTGGATCTGTTGGCATCGTCTCTTATCCTTTTGGCCGCAATAAAATCATCAATTGCTTGCTTACTAAAGATATAATCCTTTTCGACTTCTGTATTATTACCAGCCACAAACACTTCACTCAATTTTTCTTTTGGCTTAACTTCTTTCTTAGCCATTTTCTTCTCAAAACCAACACCTTACTTTTTGTAATTATTACCATGTCTCTTGTTATTACCATTGTTACCCACCCATTCATTTTTCTTTCCCGGGTTGTTTGTCGGTAGTTGTTTAACAAAAGATTTTTTCGGTTTTAATAGAAACGAATTGTTGTTAACTTCTGAGATATCAATTTCCACAAGTTTAAAAACTTTTTCAACCCTTTCCAAGTTCGCATTCTGAATCGGATACTCAAAATCAGTATACAGTTTGTTAGTTCCGGACATCATGTAAACCACAATGATCGAATCATCATCCAAAACTTTATCTGACTTTGGGATAAACTTATCAAAAAAGTTTCCGTCATCTTCAGATTCTGAACTGGAATTCTCAAAATGACTTTTAACCATTTTAAAATCAGTGTTATCACTCTCTTCATCCAACACTTGGTCTACAACTGTTTTAACCAGTTGTGACTCGTTGTCGGTGTCAGACGGAGAGAATGTCACATCTATGTTTTTCAGTAACTCATTCTCTTCTGTTCTCAGTTTGAGATTCAATGCCTTCTCCACCCCGTCTGGATATTTCTGAGTATAGTGATTCCACATTGGGGGTAGAACATTTTTGAACGTTGGTTTAACTTCAGTTTATTGAGGAACGATCTGATCAATCACATATGAAGATGAAAGATAACTGATCAAGTTTTTGTTTGTTTGGATTGGCTGTTCTCGATTTGAGGTCGTGGAATGAATGGTTGTTGACTGTTTTTATGATAAATGGCATGTCGGTAATAATCGTTGGCGAATGGATTCTGGTGGTTATTAACTTCTCTGTTCGGACATTCGTGCTTGAAGTGTCCCTTCTCTTTACACTTGAAACAAGTCACCTTCGATTTGTCGAATCCAAGTTTAGGATCAGGACCTGCGAGACTACTTCTTCCAGTAATTTCCATGAACCTCTGAGCTGTGACACCCCAGGAAAACCAGGAAAACCATGCAACTTAACTAGCTTCCTCAGTGAGTACGTGCTAAATTTCGGGACGAAATTTCTTTCAACTTGGGGATAATGTGACAACTCGTATTTCCGAACCTATCTTTGTACTTTGATGTAACCTAGGTGAACGTGATTCGATTATATGAAATTGATTGATTTATTGAATATTACGATTATGTGTCTATGTGTATATATGTATGTTGTAGTCGCACAACACAACCCAACCGCACAAGCCTTTGGGCTTTACAAATCTCGGCCTACTTCTCTTTAACTCGAATCAAAGGGGAGCCCATGTGAAGGGTTCGGCCCACTCCCACCATACGCATACATGGATCCTTTGAGAATTGTTTCTCATTACTTGCAATCACACTACACACCCACAAACCCTAGCTCTCCTCTCTCTTTCTCTCACGAACCAAAGGCAGCCAAGCAATCCCTCCATCGAAGATTCTTTTCTTGCTCGGATCACCCTCACTCATCTCAATTGGTTAGTGTTCTATGATGAATGATAATTGTTGTGGGCTAATTTCTGAGCTCATATCCTGAGAAATATCTTGGCTTATATCTTGATTAAATAATATCTGTTTATATCCGGGGTGCGGATTCAGGGTACTGGTAATATCCTGAATGGTATCCTCAGGATCACTAACGGATTACGTGCAGGTACGTGGGCTGAAAGCTAGCAACGTTCACAAAGACTTGTTCTGCGGAAGACTCGGTCCAAACCGTTCAAAGAAAGACGTTGAAGCCTTATTACTCGGTCTACAACGTTCGTGATGGAATATTCGGAGCATCCCACATTTATAGGGATATTTGTTTGTATTTCGTTACTATAAATAGGAGGAACACCAGATCGAATAGGACACGGCAATTTTCACTGCAATCACACTCACTACACACCAACACTTGCTCTCTCGCAAATTCTACTCTCACACGAATTCATTGTAACACTTAGAGATCTGGTTGATATCCTGCACTGTATCCTGAAGTTTAAAGCAATAAGAAGAACAAGGCAGCTGCGATTGTCAGCTCCCGAGGTTTTATGCCGGCGATCTAGATTGATCAAGGGCTTTCCTCGTACATCTTGTGTCGTCTCCTTTACTTTTTGTTTATTATTTACTCACTGTTTGATCGCAGATACAGCTCAATATCCTGAGCCGTATCCTGAATACTGATTTTCTAAATAACTCAGCAAGCATATTTTCCTTAAACTTTTTAGCACACTACCTCACATTACTAATTTGATCACTAAATTGCTTCGGTAATTTTTGACTAAAACAATTTGGCGCCCACCGTGGGGCAAGTGGTGCTATCTTTACTAAAAAATTTTGTTAAATCGCTAATCGGTTTTTTATTTTCAAAACTTTTTGCCACATTGTCCACAATGGCCTCACGATCAAACATGAGTTCCTCTACTATGTCTGCTACGACTTCTGTTACTACAGGTTCGGTGCTTCCACCACCTCCTCCAAGAATGCCAGCCTCTACACGGCCTCAGGATATTATCCCTACTCGCACTGTTCAAGAATCTGCCCCTGTTTTAGCATCTAATGATGAAATTTTAACCTTGTTTGGAAGTGTGCAGGAACAAATGAGGCAGCAGCAAGAAACAAACCAAATGCTTTTAAGGGAAATACAACTCCTGAAGTCTGGCTCGAGCAGATCCGCTGAGGATATTGTCACTCCATTACAACCCAGAGCTTTGAACTTCAGTTCAGCCGTGTATACAGAGGATAACAGGGGGAATATTGTGCCCAGTCTTCCTCAGAATCATACTCCTGAAATACCCTCCTCGGTCAGGATATCGACCATAAGGAGCTCAGGATATGGGCAGAATCCTCCAACGAGTAACATATTAAATAATAATAATACTCATGCTACTAACAATAGTGGATCCTTGCAGGATACAGGTGTGACGTCAGCACTTACCAGGGAACTTCAAAAATTGAAGGACATGATATCAAGTGTACCCGGGGTGGTCCAGCCAATCCCGGAAGTGTCTCAAGATAGCCATAAGATATCTCGCTTTTCATATCCTATCTGTGATGCTGAGATTCCAAAGAGGTTCCAAACCCCCAACATGAAGCTTTACGACGGAACGACGGATCCTGAAGAGCATATTGCTCAGTATAGGGAGAGGATGGAGATCAACCCTATCCCTCCGGATCTCAAAGAAGCATGCTTGTGCAAGGGTTTTGGTTCAACCTTGACAGGATCAGCTTTGAAGTGGCTCTTGAATGTTCCTCCGCATTCAATCACATCTTTTGCTCATTTAGTAAATTTATTTAATAGTCAGTTTTCTTGTAGTAGGAGCTTTGAAAAATTAACAAGTGATCTCTACAGGATAACACAAGGGCCTCAGGAATCCCTTAGGGATTATGTGAACAAGTTTAGCCGAGAATCACTAGACATTCCTCATCTCGATGTTGCAACAGCTGTGCAAGCTTTCAAGATGGGGTTGCAAAAAGATTCTCAATTTTACCAAGACCTTGTAATGAACCCATGCAGGAACCTGGATGAAGCTCGGAACAGGGCCCTGAGATACATTCGGTTGGAAGATGACAGAAAGATGCAAGAAAGGATGAACTCATCCAACACTTATGAGTCAACCAACAGGAAGTCAAAATCCTCATTTAAGTCGTATCGGCCTAAGCCATATGGCAGAAATGAGAATAAGAGAGTGAATGCTGTCGAAGATGAGGATCCTGAAGAATATCCTGAATTATCTGAATATTGCTTTTCTGTTAACATTCCTGAATTGATGTATGCTATGCAGGGCCTAGGGGACAAGGCAAGATGGCCTCGGAAAAATCAACAAAAAGCGGATTGGAAAGACAAATCAAAATGGTGTGCTTTCCACGAAGATTTCGGACATATGACCGAGGATTGCATTGCTTTGAGGAAAGAGATAAGCTATCTTCTAAGCAAGGGATATTTGAAAGATCTCTTAGGAAGAAAGAAGAATAAGGGTCAGGATACTGAGAAGGATCCTGAACGAGCAGCCTCACCTCCCCCGGGTGCCAAAGTAATCAACTTCATTTCGGGGGGATCTGACATTTGTGGGACTTCATATTCGGCAGCAAAGAGACATGCAAAGGAAGCTAAAGCCGAAAGGGGAGACAAACCTGTCAGGATGACTACACTCACAACTGACAAAGTGATCACATTTGATGCTGATGACAGGGATACTGTCCAGGATCCTCACCATGATGCTCTGGTAATAACGTTATATGTGGCTAACCATTTTGTACGCAGGATATTGGTTGATAACGGCAGCTCCGTCAACATAATCCAACTAGAGACACTTAAAAGGATGAATGTATCTCCAATGGATATCACTTCGAAGTCCACCGTGCTTGTTGGGTTCAGTGGAGAGGCCAGAAACACAGTGGGAGAGATAAAGTTGCCGGTGTACGTTGAAGGACTCAACTCGATACAGCGTTTCTGTGTAATGGACTCTCTATCCTGCTATAACATTATACTGGGAAGACCATGGATTCACGATATGAAGGCCGTGCCATCAACATATCACCAATGCATCAAGATACCTACCCCTTGGGGAGTTGTTAAAGTTGATAGCGATCAGCAGGAAGCAAAAGAATGCTACTCATCCTCAATGAAATCTTCAACTAAACCTAGTGCAGCATAGCAATTAAAGACGCGGGCCCAGGATATTGCGGAGGATCCGGAGCAGGATGTGAAGAAAATTGTCCTGGACCAGGATAATTCCGATATTTCGGTGCTCGTGGGAACCAATATCCCTCAGGATATTGAAGAACAATTAATTAACTTTTTAAAATGCAGGATGTCGACGTTTGCATGGAAGCATGAGGATATGACAGGCATATCCAAAGATATTATCACTCACAAGCTTGGAATTGATAAATCATTCAAGCCAGTGCAACAAAAGAGAAGGAAGTTTGCTCCTGAACGCAATACAATTATTCAAGAAGAAGTTGAAAGATTATTGAAGTCCAAGATGATTAGAGAAGTCAAATTCCCAAGGTGGCTGGCAAACGTGGTAGTGGTACAGAAGAAGAACGGAAAATGGAGAGTCTGTGTGGATTACACAGACTTGAATAAAGCTTGTCCTAAAGACCCATTTCCTCTCCCCCACATTGATGCAATGGTAGATGCCACTGCTGGGCATGAAATGCTGACTTTCATGGATGCATCCTCAGGATTTCAACAGATCCAAATGGAGCCTTCTGACCAGGAGGATACTGCCTTCATGACACCAACAGGTATTTATTGTTATACAGCTATGCCTTTTGGTTTGAAAAATGCAGGTGCAACATACCAAAGATTGGTAAACATGATGTTCAAAGACAAACTGGGGGACACCATGGAGGTGTACATTGACGATATGGTGGTAAAGTCAAAGAAAGCTCAGGATCACCTTTAGGATATTAAAGGAGCGTTTGATATCCTGGATCAATATAATATGAAGCTGAATCCTGCTAAGTGCCATTTCGGAGTGGGGGCAGGAAAATTTCTAGGATATATGGTGACCAAAAGAGGAATAGAAGCAAGCCCGGAGCAGATCAAAGCCATCTTGGATATTAAATCACCCTCAAATATGAAAGATGTTCAACGATTAACGGGGCGAGTGGCAGCATTGAACAGATTTATCTCAAGGTCTTCAGAAAAATGCAAGGATTTTTATGATATCCTGAAGAAGAGCAAAAAATTCGAGTGGGGTGAGAAGCATGAAGCAGCCCTACAGGATTTGAAGCAATATCTCTCAACCGCACCTCTACTGATGAAACCTGAAAATGGTGAACCACTATCCCTGTACCTTGCTGTATCAGGGAATGCTGTAAGTGCCGTTCTTATAAAAGACCATGAAGGTCAGCAATATCCTGTTTATTATGTTAGCAAAAGTTTGTTAGATGCTGAAACTAGGTATTCTCACTTAGAGAAATTAATACTAGCATTGGTCATGGCATCAACAAAACTTAGACATTATTTTGAGACTCATAGGATTCATGTTAAAACTAATTATCCTGTCAAGAATGTGCTTAGAAAACCAGAGATGTCAGGCAGGATGGCTAAGTGGTCGGTAAAGTTAAGTGCCTATGATTTAGTATATGAACCTATGAATGCCATAAAGTCTCAGGCTTTAGCTGACTTTGTGGCTGATTTTAGTAGTGACATCCAGGACGAGGCAGACCTAGAAGTTCAGCAATTAGGAGAATCCTCAGGATTCTGGACATTATATACTGATGGTGCATCTAATATAAGAGGAGTAGGATTGGGAATACTACTAAAATCGCCACAGGGGGACATATTACCCCAGGCTATTAGGTGTGAATTTCCTGCTACCAATAATGAGGCAGAATATGAAGCTTTAATTGCAGGATTAGAACTAGCTAAGAGCATGAGTATTAAGAATTTGCAAGTATATGTTGACTCCTTGTTAATTACTAATCATTTTAATGGATCCTATGCAGTTAAGGGTGAGAAGTTAATCGAATACCTCGATATTCTCAAAAAATTAGCAGGATATTTCGATGTTTTTACACTTGAACAGGTACCAAGAGAGGATAATGCTGAAGCGGATGCCTTAGCAAATCTGGGATCATCAGTCAGGATACCGGAAGGGACCCAAATACCAATAATACATGTTTTATATCCTGCAACGAATCCTCAGGATAAAGAAGTAGCGGATATTCGGGATCCTGAAGTGGAATATCCTGAACAGGATCCTGAATCCTGGACAACTCCAATTCTGAAATATCTTAAAGATGGACACATCCCCGAAAATGAAAATCCTAAGGCATTTAGGATGAAGGTATCACGATTCACTATTATAAATAATATCCTATATAAGAAATCTCTTGCAGGACCATATTTAAGGTGCTTGGAGGATCATGAAGCCAGAGAAGTACTTCAGGATATACATGAAGGGGACTGTGGTAATCACACTGGAGGTAGATCACTATTCTCGAAAGTATTGAGGACAGGATACTTTTGGCCAACAATGAGAAAAGATGCTGCAGAATATGCTCGAAGATGTGATGCATGTCAAAGGCATAGTAACATACTACATCAACCAGCTGAACCACTATATCCTGTAGTTTCCCCTTGGCCATTCATGAAGTGGGGGATGGATATAGTAGGGAAGTTACCAAAGGCTCCGGGAGGAAAAGTATTTATGTTAGCAATGACGGATTATTTCTCTAAGTGGGTCGAGGCTGAAGCATTCGTTCAAGTGAGAGACCAAGAAGTAGTATCTTTCATAAAGAGGAATATCCTGACTAGGTTTGGAGTACCAGCTGAGATCATTTGTGATAATGGGTCCCAGTTTATAAGCAAAAGGACTACTGACTTCTGCAAAAGTTGGGGAATCAAAATGATCACATCTACTCCGGTACATCCTCAAGCGAATGGACAAGCCGAATCCTCGAACAAGATAATAGTTAATAACTTAAAGAAGAGACTTGGAACCAAGAAAGGAAGATGGGCGGAAGAGTTACCCTTTGTTTTGTGGGCTGATAGGACAACGGTGAAGAATGCAACTGGCCAAACCCCGTTTTCCTTGGTATTTGGAGCAGAGGCAATGATTCCAACAGAAATGACGATACCTACTGCAAGATCTATGCTACAGGATCCTGAACAGAATCCTGAAGTCTTATGTCAAGATCTAGATACTATAGATGAAAGAAGAGATGCAGCAAGGCTAAGGATAGCAGCATATCAACAAAGAATATCCAGGGCATACAATAAGAACATAAGGACTAGAAGATTTCGAGTTGGTGATTGGGTGCTGAGAAAGGCTTTTCAAAACACCACTAATCCTGCCGATGGCAAGCTAGCTCCGAAATAGGAAGGACCTTATGAAGTTGAGTCAGAAGCAGGGAAAGGAGCATATCGACTCAGGAATATGGAAGGGGATATGTTACCAAGATCCTGGAATGCAATACATTTGAAGCTCTATTTCAAGTAAGAGTAGAATTTGTTTTCTATCTCGGAATGGTATGTGTTCTATCTCTTTAAAATATATTTGTTTATTATCTTGAACCCAATACTGACTTAAGCATCGGAGGGGTGTTAGCCAAGCTAACACCCACCTTAGTTTAGAACTGTTTTGCAGGATATGTTTCAGGATATAGCTCCAGGATATATACTCAGGATAAATCGAAAGATTAGAGGATTGGCCCCCTCTCTCACGTTTAAGGGATCCTGATCCCTTCACAGGTTTAAAGGTATTCACCTTTCTTTCGAATTGGGTTTAAACACCTCGCCTGGAGCGCAAGTTTTCTAGGTGTAGTTCAAGGTAGCGGGACCAGTTCATGTAAAAGTGGCTGACAATTTCGTTACTGTTGGCTATATCCTGGATTCTAAAGGTATATGAGGATTGATCACCCTCTCTCACGAAAGAGTATTTTCATACTCTCAAAGGTTTAAAGGTTTTCACCTTTCTAAGATTTGGAGTTTATACACTCTCGCCTGTAGCGCATGAAACTCAGGGTTTATCCCCAGGATATCAGGGTTTATCCCCAGGATATCAGGGTTTATCCCCAGGATATCAGGGTTTATCCCCAGGATATTAAGGGTTTATCCCCAGTATGCTAATGATTCATTTCAGGATATCAAGATTTTTGCTTCGGAGTGTTTGAAATTTATTCAAACCAAAGTGTGAATACATTTGCATTTCTGTGTCATACAAAGGGGACATACATTATTCTAATCCGAAGGATGGATCCAAGTTTATAAGTATGCACTGGGGATAAATTCATGATAAAGGATTAGAACTGATTCTCTAAGAATCTCTGGTATGATCTCTCCTTTTTCAAATGATTTAAGACAATATCCTGACCAGGATATCTCTCAGAATACTTGTCAGGATATTTTCCCATGATATTCCCAAAAATATTTAAACACAACAGTTTTCATAAGTAAAATTTGTGCACTAATAACAACAATAATAAAGTCAAAAGAGTAGTTATATTATTAACATACCAAAAGATGTGCTCTTAGTTTCACCTCAAAACAAGGCCCATCCACTAAGAGCACTAGTAGTTCATAACCATATTTACCCAACAGTTGAAGGATTCATCTCAAACCGAGACCCATCCACCTTCAACTGTTGTATTGTTCAAAAAGCATGCAGGAAATGTAAATTGTCCAGGTACGGGAAAGTAAAGTGCAGAAAAGTAAAATTGTTTATGGGACTACAAACCAACATTCAAATTCAAAAAGGTGGGCTCTGGCCTTGGCACGTATATCCGCCATCGCCCACCTAAATGCCCTCACACAGCGGCATCACCTCCAACCTTCTCAGGCTTCTCAGCACCAGCATCCTGACCAGCATCCTGCGCAGCATCCTTGCCAACATCCATCTCAGCATCACCTCCAGCATCCTTCTTCTCTCCAGCCTGGACCACCACCTCTGCTGACTTAGAAGACTCGCCAGCTTCAGCAGGAAGGGGCACAGCTTTGCCTCCGAGCTCCTTCAACTTGGCCACCCAGGATTCAACTGGCCAAGATGGACAAACAAGGCCCGTCTCCTTGGCCTCATATGCCATCTTGATGCGTGCTTGTAGCAGGGAGACGATAGCAGAAGCCTTGATTCCCTCTCGGAAGCTGATCAAGGCCTGATCATGGTCCATTTGAACGCTGGCAAGTTTGACCTCAGCATCTTGGGTGACCTTCTTTAGCAAGCTTTCATAGTGCCGGCTCTTTGCTTCGGCAATAGCACCTTGGTCAGCAACGGTGCTCTCTAGCTGCTTGATCCTGGCTTCATGAAGTGCCACAGTACCACAAGCGTCATTGTACAAGTGGAGCAAATGCTGGAGGCCCTGCACATTGATCACAGGTATGGGGTTAGAATATATGCTGACTAAGACGTCCTACCAGGATATCCTGTTAGGATATACGTGCAGGATATATGTGCAGGATATACATGAAGGATATGCGGCAGGATATTACCTTGTTGAGGAAGGATGTCATTGGCTCTAAGGAGTCGGAGAAGCTGAGCTCATCATAGGAGAACCCTTCAGAGCCTGGAGCGCTGACCTCAAGACCCTTTCTCTTTTTCGCTGCGGAAGCGCGGGTTCTTGGATTGGTCTTGGGAGCCGGGAGTGGCTTGGAGCTGGTGGTAGCAGGAGTCTCCTTCTTGACTATGGCTGGAGTTGGATAGCTGTCAAGTTCATCCAGGTCTAGATAGACTAGGACTTTGCTGGAGTCTGCACACAGGGAGTAAATTCTAAATCCCTCCTATAAATAACAGATAAGAAGCATATGTGTGCAGGATATCTTGCAGGATCCTTACCAGACATGTTGGCGCTTGAAAGAGGACTTGGAGTTGGTGGAGAAGGATTGAAACTTCTTTCTGCTTCTGGGAGAAGTCTAATGGCGTCTATTCTTTCTTGAGAATTGGCAAGAGGAGGAGCAATCTTCCTGAAATCAGCTGCATAACAAAGAAGATAAGTTAGTTCAGGATATGGAACAAGATAAGCGACAGGATCATTCTTAAACCCTAAATCCTACCCTTTCTCAACCACTGTAACGGATATTCCGTCCCACCAGGGATTGAGTCCCTTTTTACAAAGAAAAACTTGGATTGCCAACCATCCTCGTTCTTGGTGGCACGAAGTATCAGTGGGTCACCGGAAGTAGAATAAAACAGAAATCTGCATGATCCGTGGCATCTAAGCTTGTAAGCCAGGGGGAGATCATGGATGGAAAGCTCAGGAATGTGGTTTCTCTTGATCTGGTCAAGAACAGTTAAGACACGCCAGAGCATTGGCATTGTTTGGCTAAAAGAGATTTTTGTGATATTAAAGAACTCGGTGATGAAATCCGGAAAAGGGAATCGAAGCCCTAGGGTAAAAGGGAAAGCACTAAAGCAAATCCACTCGTTGGAGACCATATCTGACCGGATTTCACGGTCAAAAGGTCTAAATATGGTTCCTTCTGGGAAGATACCGGAGGATTTTAAAGCAGACAAGTGGGCACTATCAAAGGTACAGGCTTCCTTCTCCGGTTCTTGGAGAAGGTTTTGTTGGTAGAACGTAGGGGCCGAGTCACCTGAACTGGATCTTGTTTGGCGCGGCATTTGATCGGTTGGATTTTTCGCCGGAGAGAAGAGATGAAGGAAAGTAAAAAAGATAGAGAGAAAATGTACCTTTTTCCTTGTCGATGATTATTAAAAAAGAAGATGAGGATGAGAAGATATAGGGTATGATGAGTAGATATAGGCTGGGTAGTTGCAAACGGTCACATCACAGGTCTTATCTCTTAATTGCCTCGGTTTGCGTAAAAATGTAACTGTTAGTAATGAGGATACTAAACGGTAACATTTTTGGGGACAATTGTTGTGGGCTAATTTCTGAGCTCATATCCTGAGAAATATCTTGGCTTATATCTTGATTAAATAATATCTGTTTATATCCGGGGTGCGGATTCAGGGTACTGGTAATATCCTGAATGGTATCCTCAGGATCACTAACGGATTATGTGCAGGTACGTGGGCTGGAAGCTAGCAACGTTCACAAAGACTTGTTCTGCGGAAGACTCGGTCCAAACCGTTCAAAGAAAGACGTTGAAGCCTTATTACTCGGTCTACAACGTTCGTGATGGAATATTCGGAGCATCCCACATTTATAGGGATATTTGTTTGTATTTCGTTACTATAAATAGGAGGAACACCAGATCGAATAGGACACGGCAATTTTCACTGCAATCACACTCACTACACACCAACACTTGCTCTCTCGCAAATTGTACTCTCACACGAATTCATTGTAACACTTAGAGATCTGGTTGATATCCTGCACTGTATCCTGAAGTTTAAAGCAATAAGAAGAACAAGGCAGCTGCGATTGTCAGCTCCCGAGGTTTTATGCCGGCGATCTAGATTGATCAAGGGCTTTCCTCGTACATCTTGTGTCGTCTCCTTTACTTTTTGTTTATTATTTACTCACTGTTTGATCGCAGATACAACTCAATATCCTGAGCCGTATCCTGAATACTGATTTTCTAATAACTCAGCAAGCATATTTTCCTTAAACTTTTTAGCACACTACCTCACATTACTAATTTGATCACTAAATTGCTTCGGTAATTTTTGACCAAAACAATAATATTCTTGTTAATCGGATGAGTATGATAAATCGGATATCATGTATTGTTTTATGATTATATGATGTTATGTTATATGATTGATGTTAAGCATGAATGTAATCGGCTTTATACATGTTAGATCCGAAAGGTTTGACATTGGTGTTAGGATGATTGGATTTGATGATCATGAACTGGAATCGAATGCTTGTTAGATTGATTGTTATGTTGTATGTTTCGGATTTATTAATCACATGATGATGTTCTACCCAATCGGCTAAGTATGGAGATGTTAAATCAACTAGCATGTCATGTTCTTAGATTGTTTACATCTTGATTAGGATAGGAAGTATGTAATCGGCTGAGATGTATTATGAATTGAATGGATTATGTTGTTGGTCATGTGTTGTTTATGTGTTCATTAGGGTTATGCGAATCAAATGATTAAAAACTATTGTTTGATCTAATGTTTATCATGTAAGAAATTATTAAGTTGTTAATTGATAAAATAAATGGAAACTTTGTCAATTGATTTGCAAGATAAGTGTATGTAACTGATTTCCATAAATTCTGGATTTTTAAGCCTGATCGCACAAGACCTCATGTCATATATGGGGTCTACTCACACAAGGAGCCTAGTCGAACAAGTCATCTGGTCGCATAAGATGACCTGCTCGCACAAGGGTTTTCTGGTCGCACAAGGCTGTTGGGCCGGACATGTGTTGGGCCGGATTGGTTTGGGATCGCACAAAATCGTCCGGATCGCACAAGATGATCCGGACCGCACAAGATTGTTTACATGTATGTTTGGGCCGTGCTATGCTTATAGATTATTTGGGGTTTCCTGCTTTTCGGCCGGGTAGTATTGGGCTTTAACGAAATGACTCGCACAAGGTCATTAGACTTGTGCGAGCCCAATCACTTAATTTCACAAGTTGAATATGTCTTAACTGTTGAACGTGATGTTGCATGATGCCATGATCCGTATGTGTTTCTTATGTGCTATCTTACTTGATACTTGTGTGCACTCTGTGAAACCAAAACCTGACTTGTATGATAACCATGTTAGGACGTGGTTGACCACTAGCTGCTAGTCTTGACCTTTCTGTGTAATCTGCCGAGCAAACCAAGGTGAGTTCACACTCTACAAAGCATGGGATTCCCAGGGGTTGGGAATGGGGTTAAGGAATATGGATTCCTCGTCCTTTCTTGGGTAGGACAGTATTGGTTCAGGAATGTAATTCCTCGTCCTCACGGACAGATAACTTTACTAGACCAAAGCTCTCTATCACGAAGTCCCTCCTTTTTATATCGACTTAATCGCCGGGCCAATGGCGAGCGGGTCATTAGTTAGATAGCGCTATTTAGGTCTGACAAGCCTCACACCGTGCCGCAGAGGACGGGCGTGAACTAATGGATCTGGGGCACGTCAATGCTGATAGACATTGACAGTTTCAGGGCACTTAAACATGACTTCAGTCAGTAGTCGATATGGTAACGAGTCTAGTGTATTCAAGGGGTAGCCCCCACGGCCGAAATGCCAGATAACTATCATGGGGTAGCCCCCACGGCAGGATTGCCAGAGTAAATGGGTTAAACAAAGGGTTAATCATATCATGTTTTAAACTATGGGGTAACCCCCACGGCAGGAGCGCCAGTTAAAGGAAACTGTTTTTGGAACAACTTAAAACGAACACCCAACCGTGAACTCACTCAACTTGTTGTTGACTCGTTACTACATGCTTTGCAGGTCTATAGGTACTTAGCTGGAGCTTGCACAAGGGAGAGTCGTTGTGGGACATGGACAGCTGTGTGCCATGTTAAACATTTGGATAATTGAACACTTGATTTGGTTTTAAACATTATGCTTCCGCTCATAACTTAACTATGTTTGTTTTTGGACACTAATCATGTTGGTTGGACTTTTACAATTAATTATATACTTGTTCGATATGATTAGTGGTTTGATCCTGGTCAGTCACGCCTCCAAGCGGTGATACTCCGCATGTGGATTTTGGGGGTGTGACAGAGCTCTTCTCATAATGCTCGACATACCCCATTTTATGTCGATGAGTTCTAGTTCCTCCGGATCAATTTGATCGTAATCTTCTTTAGTCATGTCTGGGTTACCAATTCGTCGGGCTACTAGACTCTGGTAAGATTCAAGTACAGAAGCTAGAAGTGCTATATGCTGCTTTGCGGCTGTCTTAGTAAAATCTTGACCGTTTTGTATATTAACAGCGATATTGCACTGTATCCCATGACTATAACTCTGATTGTTCGATCCTGAAGAACTTTGAGAAGAAACCTGTTCTTGAAAACTCTGAACTTAGGATTCGGTTCGTAATTTGGAAACGGTAAAAAGTTGTTGTTAGACATGCTTTGAGGTACTCCCAATGAAGACACTGCATTGAATGTGTTACACCCCTTTCTAAGGCGGAAGCACGAGGTGTGATCTTGAAAGGCTCTCATTGCATACGAATGGTAAACATACTACATGGTTATAAAATAACTCCAAATTCCTTTCACATTAAACATTCAAAACATGGTTTAAGATAAGTGTTTACATCACCTGACCAATAATTTTTTTTACAAGTTTACAACTTTATTTCATCCACAAACAGCAAGGTTTTAATTATTATATCACCACATGAGGTGGGATATAACAACCAATCCCGCAAAAGAGGCATAGGAGTCTTGAAACACATAGCTGACAACATAAACAACATCCGAGAGCAAGAGTAAAACCGCGCGCACATCCACTTTAGTTACCTGAAATACATGTGACTTTTTGGAAAAATCGTCAACATAATGTTGGTGTGAATTCATGCAGTTTTTGTATTGAACGTTTGTATACTTGAATGAAAACATGGTATGTAATTTGTATGAAACAAGTATTTCTGTAAATGTAAGGAAATCGAGATCGCTAATGGTTTGCAAGGCCATTACCATGTGACACGACATAGGAAGCATCCAAACCATAGGCATTTTAGTTGTCGATTCACGACTAGAGACCCAAAAGCACTCCACGTAGCATGTGGCCCAGAGTGTGGCTGCCTGAAACCCATTAGATCTAACCTTTTGTTCTGCGGTCTAGCTATACTGTTGATTAATGGTGCTTATGACACCCTATTCGTGACATGATCTAATGTATCATTCCTTAGTTTTTGTATTCCACATACCATAACACATGTATTTTCCCCAAGTTAGAAAACAAGTAAAAGTTTAAAAGTGGGGACATGAACTCACAACTTTGTGTTTCCTGCGCCGTAAACTTCACCGGGTTTGCTTATATAGCGTCGTGACCAATACGTGTTTTATTAACGTTAGTCACTAGACTTGTATCGCACAAGTACAAGTCACCATCTTTTATGTATGTGTCCTTTGTTGTTAAAAGTAATTTATATTTTTTACTATGTATGTTACTTATATTATTTTCTCAAAAATGAATATAAGTATCTTGTATTTTTCACCCAAGTTATGTATTTTGTCCAAAAATACAGTTTAAGTTCATAACTTGTCCAAGTTACATAATCTTTTTAGAAATATATTTTCATAAATATATGTTCTTGTATTTGTCTAAGCATGTTGTATGTGTATTTTTGTATTTCTACTCCTTGGGAGTATTTAGTGTATTTTCAAGTCCTAATACACTATCACATACAATACATATTACATACACTTAGCACAGAATTTGGTGACCAATAAATACATATATTTTCCTCAAAAATATACATACTTAATATCACTTTTTATCTTGAAGAAATCATCATATCTTAATCTTGAAATTTACACAAAAATTAGGGAAACCTTGTTAAATATTTTTAGGTAAATTTTTAGGGAATAAGTTTCACCAAAACATATATTTTTCTAAGTGTCAAAATTTTATAGAAATTTTGACATGGTTTCCCCTAAAAATGGAGGTTTCCCATTTTTTCAAAACATGTGTTTATTTTCTTTTAAAATCATCATCAATCATCAATAACATAATCAAGACTTACCATAAGCCAAGATCATGTAAATTACACTACACAATGAACTTGAAGTTTTTGTAAAAACTTGTAGTAACTTACCATGTTATTTAGTAGGTTTAGTTACCCTTTAAAACATATTTATTTGTTTATAAATCACATTATTAAAAGATTTGGTCATTTACAACTTGTAAGTTGATTTTTCCAAAAGTATTTCTTTTGTATTTTTCTTGTTACAAACATGTTTCTAGTCTTGTTTAAACACTAAAAATATGGTTAGTTTATTTAGAAACCATGACTTTGTAAATCTTATAAATAAACTTGGTTTTTTGAGAAAATTATTTTTGTAATCATCTATGTACAAGATTTGTATTTTGTTTGAATCATCTTTGCATATGAGAACAAATTTCATCATTCAAGTTCATGTATATAAAGTATGATCATCTTGGTCTTTCACAAGATCATCACCTTAACTTAGTAGATCATGTGTTTAATCACAATCTAGTAGGTTCCTTATGATGTCTAACATCACTAACACAAATCATCAATCATCAAGAAACAAATCATCATCATTCAACATGTATTCTTATGTTATTAAGCTTATGTTAAAGTATCATGATCATGTTCTTTAGTGTTCATCATATTTTAACCAACTAAATATGAAATAACAAGGGATTATAAGGGTCTTACTACTAGCACAAGGCTAGGGAAGAACACAAGAGGTTGAAGATGGCAAATGGGTTGGATAAAAGCGAATGGAAGAGGTCCTTCAATCTCCAAGAGCACCAAGCTTCATAAGGCACCTTCTTACACCTTTGTGAGTATATGGAATGGATGGACAATGAATGGAAGGTGGTGGTGGTGTTGTTGTGGTTCTCGGCCGAGAGGGAGGGGAGAAGAGGGAGAGAGATGGTGAAGTGTGGTGTGAAGTGTGAGAGCTCATTCTTCTTATAACCATTTAACTCTATAGTCCAATGGGTCTTATGTTTCTAATAGTACATACAAGATCAAAGCTCAATCTAAATGAATCAAAGCAAGATCAAAAGAAATCTTGTAAAATTTTGGAAGTGGGCCCACATAAGTGACCGTCCACTTAGGGGGGGGGGGGTATTTAGTTGGGGTTTAATGATAGGTTAAGTGATTTAGTTAGAAGTTAAGTGTATTAGTTAGTGTTTATGTGTATTAGGTGTTATATAGTGTGTTAGGGTGTCGGGAATCAAAACTAGCTCAGAAACACTAAAACAATGTTTCTAGTATAATTTTGGTGTTTCGGGTAGTGTCCGGTTGTTTGGTTAAATACCGGTTCGTTAAAGTGTCAAACTATTCCGTTTAGTGATCCTTAAGTACCCTTTTGTGACACTTTTAATTCCCGATACTTAGGAAAGCATTCGGGATAATAAAACATGAATTTTGCATGATATTTATGTGTTAAAAAGCTGATTATAGCTGATTTATTGCTGATTAGTGCAGAATTCTGCATTTAAAGTGCGTTTCGGGTGCTTTTTAGTGCATATCCTAGCTTCTAGAAAGTCTATATGTTAACCCTTTTATCCATACTTGGGTTTTAATGTATTTCAGACGTTGGACCTACTCCTAGGCCTTAATTCCATTATCTGACTGTTTTCTGCAGAATTGCTGACATAGTGTGTCTTACTAGTGAGTTTACTAGTCTTTTTGACGCAACGCTAATCATTAATGCATAAAGCCATATTTGAAGTATAAAACGTGCATGAATTCACATGTATAGCATGAAATCAGACAATGTTGACATTTAAGCACATAATTCCAGATATTAAATAATAACTAAATTGTACGGGAATTACCGGTTTGGTGCCAGTTGTCACAGAATGTCGTTTGAATCTTTGGACTCGGAGCAGATGTGGCAGATGAGTTTCCTTTGTAATAAAGCTGAACATCTTGCTGTACATTTGAATATTTCATTTTCCTCATCTTCCTAAGTTCTAGCTCATGAGCTTCAATTCTCTCGATAAACGTACTCAAATTGAAACCCACGTATTCTAAATTGTTCTTCAAAATCAATAAGAACGTACCCCACTCTTCTTGTGGTAGTGTTTCAGCCAACTTATCAACCCGCTCTTCGTCTGATTTGTCTATATTCAAACGTTTCAACTCCACTACCAAGTGACAATACCTCTTAATTAACTCTTTCGTTGATTCTCCACTAATAGCAGTAAATATGTCAAATTCTTTTTTCAGTAGCGCCTTTTTGCTTTTGATCATTGCAACACTCCCAAGAAATTTGATTTTAAGAGCGCTCCAAATAGATTGCGCGTCACCCTGATGCTGTAACAGTACCAAAATGTCTTCCTTAATTGCCTGTTGCAATATACTGACCATCTTCTACTCGGCTTTAAAGTTTTCTTGTTCAGCTGGAGTTAATGTGTTAAGTGTTTTCGGAAGACCAGCATCATTCATGGGAACTACATATTTTGTTTCAACTTTCAGCCAGCATTCGAGGTGATTCACCTGAACCCACGTGCGAAATCTATCCTGCCACCCTGAATAATCTTCAATGTTAAGCAGTTTCGGTGGTTTTTACATGGTTCCTAGCTCGTTCTCCATATTCATATTCTGGGCTATACTTGTTGGAGTTTGAACAGCCATACCTCCTCCGAAAAACGCATTGTAAAACTCTTGATTGTCCATTTTTATACTTTGAAAAATCTTTCAAAAAATTTCTAAGTTTTCAAAAATTTCAATTTCAAGTGACCTGTACTTTCAAACGATCTGGACCTTTCAAACGACCTGGACTGTTTCAAACGACCTGGACTGCCAAATCGTGTGTCCTGGATTGCCAAACCGTGTGAGATGACAAATACCAGTTAAAAATTTTCAGTTCGTGCGGTCTGACCACTTCGTGCGATCTGGTCACACAATTTTGAAATTTTCAAACGATCTGGTCCAATCTGTGCGATCTAGACAAGAATTTCAAACGGTTTGAACAAAAATCAAACGATCTGATCAATTTCACACGATTTGAGCATCATTTTCATACGATTTGAACAGTTTCACCTCGTTTGAAGACTTTGCTTATCAAAATTTCAAGTTTTTAACATTTTTGGATCAGTTTTAGTGTAATTTTTGGTCGGTAACTTTGTACAATTTTTCAAAATGATGTTTTACACATAATATCTAAAATTCGGTCGATTTTATCCGTGAATTCATCTGAAAATCCAAGAAAGAGTAGAAGTATATGATTCTAAACCGTTCAAAACACTGATATCAACAGATTTGACTCATCATGAGCTCTGATACCACTTGTAGGATCGATGAATCATCCAAACAAGTCAATCAGAGTCAGATCTAGTTTCTAGAAAGGCGGAATCAGACTAGAAACCGTCAATCAATGTTAGAAAATATGTAGAAGAGTAGAAAGTCACTTTAAACATGTTCTTCATTGATTTTAGACGTTTTGGTACAGAGAGAATCGGATAGCAGTTCAGTACAAAATTCTCCAGAAAGTTACAAATGAAGAACACTACTAGCCTATTTATAGACTTGCCAGACCGCATGGACTGACAGCCCCAGACCGCATGAACTGAGACGTCCACCTCGTGCGACCTGACCTATCAGGTCATGCGACATGGTTAAAATACATACAAACTTTACATTTTTAACCAATTACATATAAATAACACGACATAGACTGATGACGCAGGCGATAGACATTATGCATCAACCGTTTTCAACCCAAAATAGTTGTCTGATCGAACAGCCATCCGATCGGTTAGCCATCCAATTAAACGACTATTCGACCTAGTGAATTGTGAATTTTAAACACTTAGATAATTTTCATGATTTCAAAGTATATCAGTGATGTGTTAAAAATGCAACATATAAATTTCATCAAATGAGGCATAAAACTAACCCTTTTTTAGTACTAATGTTGAAAAAAGTGTGCTTTTGTCTTCCTTTTGTATTTTCAGGATTAAATGAGCTCAAATTAACTAAAGAAGCAAAAAGACATCAAAATCTAACATAAATACGAGAAAAGGAACAAGACGTGGCATGCCCGACCCCACGACAGCATCTTCCCAAGCAAAACAAGAGATCAGAAGCCTGAACACGCCCCGTGCTCAGCCAGCACGGGGGCGTGCCCAAGTGTCAGCAGAAAAGACAAAGTGGTAGAAGCTTCTATTACCCACCACGGGGCCGTGCTCAGCGGACACGGGGTCATGGTCAACTATAAGATTCGCACAATCCAGCAAATCTGCATAGTACAAAGATTCTTCTGCACCACGGGGTCGTGCTCAGCGGACACGGGGGCGTGGTCAACTAAAAAGACAAAACAGCATTAAATGAAGACAGAGAAGGATGTGGACACGGGGCCATGCCCACTGGACACGGGGCCGTGCCCGAGCTTCTGTTCAGCCTATAAATAGAAGTGCTTGGCTCAAGCTCAAACAATCCCTTGGCACACCACCTTTCTCACACTTCACCCACCACCCACCACCACCATAACACCATCATCCACCACCATCATCCATTGTCCATCGTAGAGTGTGTGAGTCATCTCGGGATCCAATATTGATCGTAAGAGTTCTTGACAATCAAGGCCATGTTTGCCTAAGTCTCTTACATCACTTGGTGAAGACAAAGTGTCTAGTGTAATACTTTTTATTTCTAATCTTTTGCACTTTTTATTTGGTTTTGTATTAATGACTTTAATAACTAGTTGCTTATGTTGAAGGTGATCTTTCCTTATCGTTTGTCCGTGGTGTCTTGGCATTATTTTACTGTCTATATAAAATAAAAGATTTTCACCATTCATATCTCCACGGTCTATATGGAGGTATGTTGGCTACCTGGTCGGGGGTTAAGGGAACGGTTTGGTAAAGGTCTTGCCATTGTTCAGCGTTTAGAGGTCCTGCAATGGACCTGGGTCAAATTTAGTAGAACCTCCTTCAATACTTAACGGTATTGGATGGCGGGGGTCCAAACTCTTTGATCCCCTCATAAGTTAACTTCTATTAATACTATAACCCGGCTATTTAGGACTGTATCCCTGCTGACTCAGACTACTTAGTCGAGGGTAACGTCACCTCCAAAAGAGGGGCCTACCATAATTTGCATTAATAACTTAATTAATTATCTTCCAATAATCCACCCTTTTAGGATTGTATCCTTGCTGACTCAAACTACTCGGGTGAGGGTAACGTCACCTTCCAAAGAGGGGCCTACTACAATAACTAAGATAATCTCTTAAATATGTGCAAAAGTGCGGAAATAATCAAAGGTTACACTAGATACGAGTCGGAACCAAGTGATTCATCTTGTCTATATGTTTTTTCTTTTTATTTTATTTTTCAGCATTTAGTTAGTTTTTATTTTTCTTAGTTAAAAACATTTTTCTAAACTTTTTATTTTGATTAGACGTTGAGGATAAACCGGTACTAAAAGCTCTTGTGTCCTTGGACGACCTCGGTATCTTGCCAACACTATACTATGCTCACGATGGGTGCACTTGCCCATATGTGTGTTTAGTGTAAGTAAAATATCGTGTTTTATAAATTTAAAACTTGGCTAAAAATAAGTGTTAAAGGTGCTTAAAATATACACCTAATATATATAATACTTCACACGCATCAAGTTTTTTGGCGCCGCTGCCGGGGACACAAGGATTTTAAGAAAGTTAGGAATCAACGGCCTAATCGTTTTTCTTATTTTTCATTTTTTTAGGATTCTTCTTAATTTTTCAGCTTCTGCAGAACTCAGCACGGGCCGTGCCCGCTGAACACGCCCCGTGCCCAATCATTGGAACTGGCAATCCTGTTTTAAGTCAGACAGTAAGCTGAACACGGGGCCGTGCCCACTCAACACGCCCCCGTGCCCAAGTTTCAGTTACTGAAAACAGAACCGTAAGATCCCGACGGTTGGTAATTTCTGACACAAACATGAGTGATACTGATACTTTTTACTTTCGGCACTCTTATGGTACTATGTGGTGTCAATTATGTGGTGGTAACCATAAAGAATTAGAATGCTTTTTTTCTAAATTATAAACCCCACTATATAGACCCATCATTTCCTAGTATCCTTAAGAGGGGCGAAAGTAAAAATAATCCCTATCGCTCCCTCGAATGCGCCCAACCGGATATTCTAGGAGAAATGCTTCTCGATGAATTATTTCAACTAGAAGATCTAATTTTTAATTGGTTAAAAGAACTTAGGGAAGATTTCAATAATCTTTTCCAAGACAATAACCAAGAAGAAAGGTTGGAACCACATTCAAACAACTTCATTGTTTCCAATGATACTTCTAACTCTAGTAAGGACTCGAGCGATAGTCATCCCTGTGTCGATTGTGCCGTGAAGGACTCCCCATCAACTTCGTTTGATGCATACATAGACCTGAGCGATTCGACATACACCTTCTTTAACAAGAGCCCGGGAAAGGGTTGGACTTGTCCACCAACATATAGTATAGGAATCACCCTCACCAACAACCTCTTGCGTTCTCGTCTTAATCTAGATCAATTAAGGTATCTAAGGCACTTTGGGGTTGTTCCATCAAGTAAGGAACCACCCGATCCGGGAAAGATCCTTGAAATTCGAAGAATTCCTTAAAGACAGCTTCTAGACACGGGGCCGTGTCCAGGTCAGCACACCCCCGTGTCCACCCAAAAGATTCCCTTCTGATTTTGTCAGAATGCGGACAAAAATGTGTCAGGATTCCATCTGCACACGGGGCCGTATCGAGCCGACACGGGGCCGTGCGCAACGTACTGTCGTTTTCTATAAATGCAGCCAAGAATCCTGCACATTTGAACCATTCCAGTGACAGAGATTTGAGGAATATTCTCACATACCATCCTAGGTATTTTCTAAAAGAAGTTTCTCAACTATCTTCTTGTCCTTTCCTCTTTTATCCACTTTCATCTTCTTCAATTTTCCTCATACTTCCATTAAATCTTGAACCTTTTAAGTTGTTTAAGTTCAAAAATGCTTCAAAAATCATAAAAACAATTTGAAATCCCAAGATTCCTTGTCTATAAATCTTGTAGATATCTGAACACGGGGTCGTGTTCACCGAACACGGGGCCGTGTCTGAAGTACTGGACCCATAAAATTGAACTCTTTTCGGCATGTTTTCTCAGAATGGCAAGCAGAACAAGCGGAAACTCTTCATCGCATTCCAGGAACAACCGGCTGGGGAGAAGATCATCTACGGTTGAGGATTCTCTTTTAAACTATGTTTACGCCTTAAGAGAAGCCCTTGATGAAGTAACAAGTGTGGAAGAGGCATTGGTCGACCGCATTAATCATTTGACGGTGGGACTAGAAGGATGTCTCTGGGAGGTCAACCTTTTGCACCAAAGGTTGAACATTCTCGCCCCTCCTCCTTTGGTACCGATTATCACCCAAAGGGCATGGAATGTGGTGCCGGAAGTCATCATTCCGGCCGAATGGTACGCCCTACATCCGGAACCTCCTCAAGACATACTACAAGGGGTTCCAGTTGGTGTCGCTCCTCATCCTCAAGATGTCGAGGAACATGAAGCCGCCTCCCTTCTCCCGAGGGAGATAGAAGAATGGCTCTAGCAACATCTAAGGAACACCGTTCGGCTTGGAGCTCTACAAGGCCTTTAAACCAGAAATCTATTTCCGGAATTTTGGTTCTTATTGTAGAAGTAGAACTCCTTAGGAAGATTTTACGGATCACTTGACCTATTTAATATTAGGACTTTTAACTTTTATTTTCTACTTTATTTTTCATTTTTAGGACTATTATGTAATTCTCTCTATGATTAATGAATGATGGTTTTAGTAAAATTGGTGTTTTGGATGGTGTTAAAATGAATAAAACACACTTGAGATGGCAAAGAATGCAAGGGAAATTTGAACCAGCACTCTATGCGGGAAAACAGAACCGTCCGACAAATTTCTTCGTTTACTGTAAGTTCGGCACGGGCCATGTCCACCCGGTACAAATTTCTTCGTTTACTCTCTATGATTAATGAATGATGGTTTTAGTAAAATTGGGAAATTTTTTCTTTTTATTTTATTTTTCAGCATTTAGTTAGTTTTTATTTTTCTTAGTTAAAAACATTTTTCTAAACTTTTTATTTTGATTAGACGTTGAGGATAAACCGGTACTAAAAGCTCTTGTGTCCTTGGACGACCTCGGTATCTTGCCAACACTATACTACGCTCACGATGGGTGCACTTGGCCATATGTGTGTTTAGTGTTAATAAAATATCGTGTTTTATAAATTTAAAACTTGGCTAAAAATAAGTGTTAAAGGGGCTTAAAATATACACCTAATATATATAACACTTCACACGCATCAATCAGCCTCCACTCGGGTCACCATCCGAGCGGACGGCCATCGGTCCCGATGACCGTCCGACTGGACGACCTGATATATAGAAACACTACAAACTTTTTATAATGCTACAACAAAAACTTCAAAGTTCAAACAATACACAAACACATCCTTCCTAAATGAACAACACTCCGACCGAATGGTCGTCCGACCGGATCACCCTTCGTCACAAATCTCTCCGACGCACTGTTAAACGCATTGTTCAATGCTTACACTATCATTCTCTGATCTGGCTGACTCTCAAGCGCTCCCTTCAATCCAATCTTGTGTTTATTTACAAAACACGAACTGTGGGTATACTCGATCCCTTTTTGCTTAACACACTTTTGGGTGTTACATACGTTACTTATATCAAATCACTTCGATACACCACGCAAACACTTTTTATACGCTAACTTCTCTCGCATGTTATACGTGTTATCCGATGAATGCTAGTATGTTATGTTTACACAATGATTGTTGCCTGACACCTTAGCAACAACAGTACTATAGTTTGGACTCAGCACCTATCGTGGACAAGGGTTGTTAAGGGCCATTCTTCACGTGTCACAGTGGTGATATGTGTTGTGCA
Source organism: Helianthus tuberosus (assembly GCA_030545235.1). Classification (NCBI taxonomy): domain Eukaryota; kingdom Viridiplantae; phylum Streptophyta; class Magnoliopsida; order Asterales; family Asteraceae; genus Helianthus; species Helianthus tuberosus. The sequence goes on from JARYGA010012124.1 coordinate 25,128, forward strand.
TTCAACAACTCGCAATCACGTCTGTGCATATTTCATTGTCGATAACTTACCTGCTTCACATTTCTACGTGTTACATGTTGGTTATGCGTAAATCTCTTTTGCTACTATTATACTATTAAACTTGTATGCTCACATTTACACTATGTGTATTGACTTTTATTTTAACGTGTGTGACAGGTGTTTAGGATGCTTTTGCTTGCTAGCTGCTATGGAAATCAAGTTAGGAGGTCTAGAAAAGCCACATTTAAATCTGAGTTGTCGGAACAATTTAATTGTCTTTGAGATACTATGTCTGTAATAACTATTTTGCTTGATATGTTATGGTATGGGACGTAACGTTAAATATTTTGTAATATTAGTTGTTATGGATTTCTCCTGGACAATCTGTTTCGCTCAGTGTCGCGCCCTGATGTTTCCGCCATTGGCTGGGGTGTGACAGAACGTATGTAACACCCAAGAGTACGTTAAACGAAAATGGGTTCGAGTTAGCCTGTGTTGGATTGAAGGGAGCGTGTTGAGTTAGCCTGTGTACAGAAGCATAAGTCTTTGAGCAGAGTGTTAAACAGTGCCTAAACAGAGTGTCGGATGGGTATGTGTTCGAATGGTGATCCGAGCGAATGGGTATATTACATCCAAACGGATGGTCATCCGAGCGGATGGCCATTCGAATGCGATGTGTGGGTTTTTGTAAATCGTTTAAATTTCAAGGTTTTGTTAAAAGCGTTTAAACATTGGAACTTATAAGGGACAGGTCATCCAAACGGATAGTCTTCCAAACGGATGGTCAACCGGACGAATGGTCATCCGGTCAGATGGCCATCCGAGTGGGTGATATGTTATTTGAAAACTTGTAAAATCTTCTAAGTAAAAAAGTTTTCAGGTTAACGGAGATAGCGTGACGACGTGTCAAACAACGAGAATACACCATGTCCAGCTCATTCGACCGGATGGTCTCAGTCCATTCGATCAGATGCACTGTTCTTGATGAGGATTCATGTTTGACCCGTAAATCGGTCCATCTCTCCGTTGGAAATCCATTTTCAAGCCGGCTCTCGACTAAGGAACGAGCCGAGAGTCTGAATAGGTCCAGATTCCATCAAAATTTGTGTAAAAACTAAAGAAAAGTTGAAAACAGATGAAAAAGTGTTGAAATCTTGTTGTGTTTAAGTTAAAAGTGTGAAATCCTTTAGATCTAGAACCAATCTCGATCAAATGGTGTTCCACAACAGTTTGCCTAAGCAAACTGGTGAAAACCACATTCAAGAGGTCCAAATCAGCTGATTTCGGGAGAAAGTTAGTGTTTGTGTGTGATTTTGATGGAGAAGATGATGTAGAAAAGATTAGAGACGGAAATTGTACAAGATTTGAGGAGAAAAGCTTACCAAATAGCTTTGAATCGTGACAGAGAGTGAATGGGAGCGTGTGAGCGGATGGAAGTGCCAAATCAGAGAAAGGAGGGTGTACGGTGGTATTTATAGAGTGAGGGTGAGAGTTAAGTCGTTGGAGAGTGGCGATGTGTCGGATGGCTTGTCTGGTCAAATGGCCATCCGGTAGGATGGTCATCAGGACGGAAGTCCATTCGATCGGATGTCCATTCGGATAAGCAGATTGTGTTTGTTAGTTTTCCAACTTTCGTTTCGTTTGTTAAGTGTTGCGTTTAATCGAGTTGCGAGTGAGCGTTTGAGCGTATAAGCGTTGCGTTGATAACCACATAACATTTAAACAATTAATCACACAAATAACACACATAACCTAAATAAACCCGCGTTTCGAGTTTGCGTTGAGTTTGCGTTGTGATAGCGTTTAGTCTAAACAAGCGATGTGACATGCAATAAAATGCGTGTAAGTAGTAAGCATTGTAAATAGCGTTTAAATGTGATAACTGTGTTTTGAATAAGCGTTGTAATATGCGTTTAAAATGTGTCAAAACCATAGATTTAACCCATTGCGGTAATCGAAATCTCGGGAGTACAAGCGATGACGAATGAAATTACAACGGTAAGTAATGACCGGAAAAGTCAGGTTGTTACATCAACATTATAGAAGGTGTGTCGCCAACGGCCAAACTAGGCGTCGGCGATGTACTGTTTGTGCTTTTTTTATGTTGATGCGTTACTGGGTTGTCTACGTACCTTTTATGCCGACGCGACTTTCTGGAGGGCGTCGCAGACGCGATGCCTAATCCTGCTTTTCCTGTTTCTTCATTTCGCGTATCCGGTTGATCCCAGTTTCGTTCCAATGATCAGTGAAGTTCCCGAGAAGCTTCTAAAGCTTCGTTAAACATAAGAAACACCAAGCTTATCAATGTATGAAATCTTGGGACTCAAGTTCATGTAAAAGCATAAACTTTATAAACGATTAAACACCGGATTTCAATGACGCATTGAGGTGTGGGTAAACATAGAACCAGTATGCGAGTATGGGTGGGAAAAGAATAATGAATGTGAGTACGTATGCATGGGTTATATGTAAATGTGTAATCTAAAAATTGTTTAACAAATGTGTTAGTATGCATTACACGCACGTCGGGTTAGAACTTGTTCATAAATATGTTATGGGTAAATAGTGTATGCATGAATAAGTATGGAAATCGAATGTGACTAAGTGAACGTGACTTGAATGTATGCTTATAGATATGTAAACATAGTGGGAGTTTGTAATGTGAAATTATACGTGTGATGTATGTATGGGACCCATATGTATGTAATTAGTTTATGAAAGTACATACACATGCTGTAGTCGAATGAACGTAGACCAATGGTACGTGTTTATGTGAGGATATGGGTTTCCAATATGTTGAGATTACGTGTTGCGAATCGTGTTCTCCTGAGAATGAATTGAAATGCAGGTATGAGAGCATTGGGCTCTTGAGGAGTTGAATTTGGGTTAGAGCAAGTGAAATTGAGAGGATAACCGAATGAAATACAACTATGTAGTTAGAATGCCATATGGTCATTTTATATACATATTAAATTATGTATGATGTCACCAAATTACTAATGGATTGATTATATATGGTGATCGCAGGATTGCACAAAATTTCTCTGTCTCCATCACAGACAAGCGGGTGTAGATCGAGCCAAGGAGCAAGGGTTGTACGGAAAGGGTGGTCACGTAGTTTGTATTTACATATTACATCTTATACGTTAATTAAGAATAAATTTTGTAATTCTTTTAGAGAAAAATTCCGTTAGTTTATAATTCAACCTTTAATTATGTCAAAACATTTATAAAGAAAGAAATTTTATGACTCGTATTTTTCCGCTGCTACTTTTTGCTTAAAACGTATTTAGGTCTTACAGAAGTTGTCCCATGTATGAGGTGGGATAAAACATTGAAGTGCTTTATAAAGAGGAGCATTTGTTATATATTGTTTCATAGAATGAGACACTAATGGGTTGCAAAGGGTGTGAAGCCTCGTAGACTCGCACTTGAACACATACGTGTGTGGCATGGGCGATTGGTGCGTTGATGGATCACATAGCACTTCGCATCGCCGCAATCCACCTTTGTATATTTGACCTCATGCGTGTGATCTGGTACAATGGGAGGTGGTGGATGCAGATAAATGTGCGGCATTCGTGGTGTGGATGTGGACAACGGGTCTAGTCTGTTATAAGCGAGGGTGGTGTGGATGTGGACAACAGGGGTGGTGTGGATTTGGACAGCGAAGGAACGATTGATCCTAATGTATGGTGCGTGACTTGTTTGCATTTGATGGTGGCGATAAGCGACTGGTACAAGATGGCGCGCCTGGACTCGCGAATCATGCGCAAACAGGGTAGGAAGTCTTCTTCATGCAACCAGTGCAACAGGTTCGGTTCCCACTGATGATGTTTGACTAAGGTATTGAATATATTTAATACCTTAGTTAAAACAAATTCATTAAACAAGTTAATAATAATAATAATAATAATAATAATAATAATAATAATAATAATAATAATAATAATAATAATACGGATTCGTATACGAGTGGACGCTAGAAACCCTAGCGTGATAACCTGCCTCCGGCCAACCGGAATGACAAAGAACAATACTTGCTCTAAAAGAAAACTTTTCTTTATTCAAAATAGCTTAACATCTAATCGAGGGTTACAATTCTTAAGTAGAGAACTTTAAAAGATAACTTAGAAACAAAGATATGCTAATTAAGGAAAAGATAATGACTGGAAATAAATAAACGATAAACACAAATGGTTGGTTGGATGTTGATAAAACCCGGTGCCGATCCTAGCCACGGGTTGCTAGGTCGGGTCCTTGATCCTCATCTTTGGGAGGGGTCTGGATCCGTATCAAATAATATTGAGGTTTAATACACATTAAACACCTAAGGTTAATATAACAACTCTCCTAAAATCTTTAAAACATCCATATATGTCCTAAAATACACCCCATATACGAAAAACGGACCCTATAAACCTTTATATTAACAAAAAATAAATAAAACAAATATAAATGGTCTCTCGCGGGGCGCGACACCCTTAGGTGTGCCCGTCGCGGGCCGTGAGCAAGTGACACTAGGCCGGACCTCCGTCTGCCACGTGTCCCAGTTGTGTCAAACCTACCCCGTTGAATCACCTCAGCTAGAGCCTACCCTATCTTGCTCGCGGGCCGCGAATGCCGAAGCAAACTTGGTCGTGGGCCGCGACCCGCTGTCTGATCAGCACTATAAATAGGGGTGTCAGGCTTCAGTTGAGATTCGTTCATTTCTTGAAAATCCTCTCAAATCTCTAAATAGTAAAAGTAATTCTCGGGCATAATACCCACTAAATAGCGAAACTTTGCGTTGATGTAAGTATTATAACACCGAGTTACGTATTAGTTACGCTGCCCGATTGATCTAGTGCTCCATAACGCATGTCAAGGCTCTGCCTGACTCAATCGTTGGAGTTTTGTATTGGGGAGAGTATAGCTAATGTAAAATTGGGTTATTATACTAACCCGTGTGCATTGTTTAACTTAATATATTATAACCAGGAAGTCACAAGGAAATACCAAAATTAGCAATGTGAGTAATCCTTCTTTTTTGTAAACCTTTTTGTGAGTTAATCCTTCTTTTTATAAACTATTTTTACAAAACCTCAATTGTTTTACATTATAATTAACAGTGATTAAGTATTTGTAATTCTAAAATTATCGTCGGTATGTTGGGGTTTTGTATACATAACTTGTTACTACACTAAGTAGTAGCACGACCATAAGTCAGGATTGACAGTATCGTGGGTGGTAATTAACGTAGATGTAAACAAATGTAATTGCGGGTTGCCCATGCTGTAAAATGATAAAAATTGTTTTAATTAAACTGGGATTCACTCACCAGTATTTTCCACTGACAAAAATCTTTTAAACGCGTTTCAGGTATCAAAATGTGAAAGCCAAAATAGAAGCCAGCTGGAGAGCACTGAAGGCTTGGAAAAGTGGCTATAAAAGTTACCTAAATAAAGAAGCAATTTTATTTTGATAAATTAGGGTTTATCCCTATAAACATGTTGTAATAGAAACTTGTGTTTTTCCTATGTATTTATTATTATAAAAATGTGGTGTTTTACTCTGATAAATTATTTCCTAACTACGTTCCTGATGTAAATTCCGCTGCTAAATTAAATAAACACCGATACCACCAGCTCTGAGTAGCTCGCGGTCGCCCGCCTCCCGGGGCAAGGGGTCGGGGGTTGCGACAGAATGTGGTATCGGAGCTACAGCCACTGATTTTAGCCACAAAAGTGTTCTGCTAACATTAAAATTTATCAATTTTGTTAGGAAATAATCAATGTGATTACGTGCGTATTTGTATATTATTGTTTTGTGTTATTTGAGAATCTGTTAGTTTACAGTATGAGTGATCAAGGACCATCTGACGCCTATCGTCACCTCTCTAATTCTCCTAGAGATGAAGGAACTTCCTCCCAGCCTACTCCTTTGGGGTATTCAGCTGACACCGAAGAGGGGATATTCATCTTTAAAGCACAATCCGAAGAACCATTCCCTAAGAAAAAGAGAGGATAGTTCAGTCGGGGAGCACATGAGCGTAGTAAACGAATGAGGAAATTACAACAACAAAGGGCTTTAGCAACAGCAAATAGGGAGATGAACGCCCAGACCCAAGACATAATCAATAGGCGAATGGCCAATTTTCACATATTAGCCACTGCCGCATAACCAAACCAAGACCAAATCATTGCACCACAACCACTACCACTATTCCCAACTCAACCTATGGAAATAGAACCTAACCGAGGAGAACAGGTTCCCATACCCGCCATTGACCCAAATGAAATCATAGAATCCCAGCCCATGGAATGATGAACATAGGGATTATCGAGAACTCTACCCACAGGAGGAACCCATACCAAACCCTATAGCACCATACCTCGACCTTGACCCTCTAGATCCATATTGGGATGCCAACTAATATGTTCGGGAAATACTAGAAAACCCATACCCATATGGAGAACCC
>JARYGA010012125.1:0-26584 GCA_030545235.1 Helianthus tuberosus
TCACCTATACGGGATAAACCCTCTAGTGAGTCGCTAGTAACAACGTAATCCTCAAGCTTACTCTGTCGGAATCGACGAGTACCTTTATCTTGAGCTACGGCAGTCGCGCGGCTACTCCCGCCTTTCTTACTGGTCTCACCAGTATCAACAGTCACTCTCTTAGTCTTCTTCTTTATAGCCTTCTTGGGTCTCTCCTCTGGGTCCATCCCCAAGTTGCGCAGCACACCTGCAAAGATGTTAGACCATGAGCTCAACTCTTCTTGCGACGAGCCCACGGACTACTCGCTGGAAAGATACAAGATTTCCTTTCCAGCAGAAGTCACGCCGCGCATGGGTCTCAGTTTTGGAAGTAGCGCACCATCAGTCGCGGAAGGAGGATTAGCAAAGATTCCAGCCGGGGGAAAGAGAAAGTGGCCCTTTATCTGTTCATACCAGTAGGGCTCTCCAGATTGAAGCGGGCGGACGCCCATAGACCCTCCAAAGGTGGGAAAGGCCGCTTGATAAAGTTGCGCCTCTGCAATAAAAAATAGCAGTTAAGCGCAAGTATATGACAAGAAAACAAAAAGGAAATAACACATACCTTCGCCATTGAACTTAAGAACTGGTACTTATTCACTGGTCTCTGGCCATTTGTCACTCATCTGTGCCGCAACCAACACATTCTCACCAAAAATTCGATTAGGCGTCGCAACAAGATGCAGATACCAATCAGCTCCTTTGGGGATAGGGAGTTCCTCCTTCTCAATCTTGTCTGACTCGCGAAAGATCATCGCGATCGGCATGACCTCCTCCCTGATGAAGAAGAACTTCATCTTCCAATCGTTGAAGCTTTTCGGAGGGCTTATCAAGATCTTCTTGGCAGCACCTTGGTTGCCGAAGGAATAGAAGCCTATATTCCTGATCAATTGGTAAAAGGCCCGGAACTTCTCAACGGTGGGTTCTATCCTATGGGATCGGCATAAGAGCTCGAAGTGCCTCACCCTCACCATCCCTGCCGGACTCATCTGAGAAATGTGAAAGCCGTAGAAGTGCAGAATAGATGCAATGAAATGAGTCACCGGCAGCCGAAAGTTTCCCTGAAGGAAAAAATCTTCAAATAAAGTTATATATCCCGGCGGTGCGTCGGCGGCCGTCAGACCCTGCCATGGATATTGAGCATCCCACTCTGGTGGAAATTGAAAACCCTTGGTAATTTGTTCAAATAACCCCTGATCCCACTTAAGAACAGGGACTGGACCTTCTTCAACTTGGATTTCTTCTTCAGCCATACGTTTGAAAGAGAAAAATCAGATGAAGATATTCGAGTTTTTCTGGAAAAACTTGAAGATCTGCAATAAAATCTTTGAAGATTTGAAGAAGTTTTGGAGATTCGAGAGAGAATAGAGAAAGCAGATAAAGGATTATGCAAATCCTCTCTCCTATCGTCGGAAATATATACCCATCGCATTTAATGCGATGGGTAAATGTGTCGAGATCACCGCGCGCGTATCCAATCAGCAATCGCCACCTAAGGCGGGATTATCGGGGTGACGGTTACCACGTGCTCGTGGTCGTCACTCGCCTGCCTGACAGAAAGGCGAACCGTCAGTGGCAGCATGATGATCGCCGTGTCAGCAACCAACTTAACCGTCGCCATCAACGACAATTGCACCAACCTGTCAGAATTCAAATTTCAAGATTTTTCCCTCCCAAATTTGTTAAACTTCATGCAGAAATTAACAGAGGACGCGCCGCATTCATCATAACCCAATGAGCTTGCGCGCTAACACTCCTAAACAACAGCTATCAACAGGCAAGCATGGTAGCAGCGCCGTAGTAGTCGACGAGTACTTACACGCGCGGCGTCTACCAAGACCTAGCAAGAACTTTTTAAGGTTAGCACACTTCCTTTTTTCTAAGTCCAGAGCTCCAACCATTTACTTCGCGCATGGAAGCAGCACTGGACTGGGGGACTTGAAGGGGTATGGTCCCAAAAAGCCGCGCTGACCATTCAGGTCGCGCGATGGACCATACTCCTTACTCAATAAACTGATTAATCTACAGACCTCGCGCGGGGTACTCAGGTTAAACTTGATCTCCGCGCGAAGAACAAATAAGAGATAACATCAGTTTCACACTTAACATCCTGAATAAGCGCCCTTAACTCCTTCGAACTCACGCCAGCTAGTTGTGCATACAACAAGGTCGCGTGAGAGTTACGGCGCAGGGCCACTTCTGGAAGTACCAAAGGTACAAGTGGCAGGAAGGCGAGCCAATCAGCGTCCAACAGGCTGTACCATATCGTGCTCCACGATAAACAATCGTGCAGGAGACCAAAGGTACACAACGACGCCTACGTGGTACCAAATAGGGGGCGGCGACAACTGCCCCATGATCTCCACTTACCTGCTGATGGCAGAAGGACAACAAGGCCGACAACTTGGACACGTGGCTCTAATCAAGGTGCGCCAGCGCCGGAAATCTTCTAGAAGCCACTAACGGTCGATACCAATGAGACAAAGAGGATATTCCTTGTTGTCGCCCTCCGGCCCAAGGCCCATCAGCCCATCTCCTACCACACCACTCCGGCTATAAACAGAGACCTCCATACACAGGTTAAACATTCCGTTCTCTCTACTCTCACTCTTAACACACACTTTATTATCCTCAAAACGGTTACTTATTCTCACACCGGAGCCTGGTTACGAGGGAAACCCCCCATGTTCCCCTCTTAACGAGCTAATGGTGTTGCTGTTTTGCAGGAAGAAAGGATCCCACTTGAGCTCAGGAAAGATTAAGAAGATTAACTCTCATGTTTGAAACATTCACCACCTATTTAACCTAAAATTGGATACGTGTTTCTTCAGACCTCTTATCTGAATTGGTCACACATATGCCTCTAAACAGTTAAATATTAAACTGTCTCTTAATGGCTCAGACCTCTTACTAGTTTAACATTTACCCATTCAGAAATGCCCAATAGCCCCTTCATCATTTAAGCATCATAAATCATGAATTTGTATTCTTGAAATTTCTCAAATTCTTTTCAACACTTATTGTGTCCCTCACAATCACTCCAAAACTACAAATCAGTCAAAAACAAATCGAAGTAGATTATATCCAACTAAAATGTTTATTTTCTAAAATGATGTAATAGGTTAAATTCATAAAATACAATAAAATATATGCTAAAATGTGCATCAAAATGTTCCCAGCTGTAAATCAAAAATAAATTAATGCGATATTAACATATCAAGAGGATAATGAAAGTCTAACCTATAGTTATGAAGTAACCCTTGAAATTGGGCAGGATTAAGCACAAAACGATATTAACGAAGTTGTATTACATTTCGATTAAAAATTTTAAACAAGAAGTAGTTGTTAAAGACATGGTTGTAAAAGTCCCGTCTAGCTTCGAGTTATCCTCGAGTACTCGCTACAAGATAGGCTGCCGAGGGCTGAGTACTGCTTGCCTAGGCCGATTACCCCACGAGTAATCTTCGCCTAGGCCGAGTACTTCCCGAGTACCCTCAAAACCGATTAGAGAGCGCCTAACGACTTTTGCAATCATGGTTAAAGAAGCAAAGATGAACGCCACATCATCACTTCCTCCACTTCATTCTTCACTTAACCTTTTAAAGTAGGTTGTAACCTAGCCGGATTAGTTGGGGCTTGAGCTCGAACTTAACAAGCCAACTCAACTCGTTTATTTTATCAAGTTGAAAGATTGAGCTTCAGCTCGACACGTAACATATTCGAGCCAGCTAATTAATTTTTTTATCATTGTAACATTTTATTTTTAATTTTTTACAAGTGTTAATAACATAAAAATATTAACATAAACTTATTTATCATATTTGTATTTTTTCTAATTTTAAATACAGAAAGGCGTATTAAATATATTATATTCATTATTTTTTCAATAGTTTTACATGTTATTTAATTAAAAACTTCAAATCTTAACACTTTTTACCTTATCCCACATACTTTTAATTTTAATACATTTAAAAATAAATTAATATATATAAAATTAAATAATTCAAGCCGGTTCACGAGCCGAGCTAGGCCTACTTCGGGCCCGACTTGTTTACAAATCGAGCCGAGTCGAGTTAGCTCGTTTACAACCGGGCATTTTTAAGCCAACCACGAGCTTTTTGAGTACCCATACTTTAAAGGGTTAAAGTGGTATATATAATAGGTTATATAGCCAAAAAATATTTTTTTTTCAAAATATTTGAAGGTTGCGGTTTCATCCCCACGTGGTGCTGATGGAAGAGATTTGGATAGTTATTTATGTGTTTAATGTCTATTCTTAAACATATTTGAGTGTTTACATGCGTGGAATTGGATAACTATGAGGAAATGATGTTTTGCAGGTTAAATACGAAGAGTAGATGTGTTTTGGAGAATGCACATGGAGAGGAAGTAAAGATATCAAAGCATGATATGATAGAGAATTTTATTACGAAGACGTGGGCGCAAACGGGGAAGAAAATAGAGTTAAAATGAAGAAGTTATGAAGAAAACAGTTTTGCGAATAAGCTGCCGACAGTAGGCTACGGTTCCGAGCTTAGCCTACGGTTCGGGGATTACGGAAATCAGGTTTAAAGTGCGAAAAATAGGTTTTTGAAGCTATCTTTCATTCCATTCGAGACGAATTTGGGAGACCATTAGGGCGATTATTGGGCATTAGTTCACCATTGCACACCTTCCAATCATCTTCTATTCATCAATCATGCAATTCCTAATAAGGATTAAAGATCAAATCAAGAACATGAGCGGCTAATTCTTTAGTGATCATCTTTGGGGCTAGGGTTTGTGTCAGGAACAGGGTCAACTTGTGTTTACATACTTTTGGATTGGGATTTGTCTAATCATTCGGTTAGTTTATCTTAATGTTTATTTGTTTTGATTAAACAACGTTTGGATTATCTCATACATACGTATTCATCAGTTATTTGGTTTTGTCATCAACAATTGGGATTAAATTCTAAGTTGTCATTGTTCTTTAACCTTTAACCATTGAATTTGTTTGTGTTTGGGAAGTCTAGGATTGATAATTAACTAGGTTACTATTCAATTGCATCAATCTTTCAGTTTTGATCGTAGATCATTGCAATCAAACATACTATATGTTAGTTATTTATCAAACATGTAGGTTAACAAATCATGTCTATGTGATTTCCAATTGGTAATAATTAGATAACCCGATTTTTTTACACAACCCGAAAAGCCAGAGATTGGTCATTTTCTCACAATTGTTTACAAACACACTAATTAAATTCGTTTGTATAATAACTCTCTCAATCAACAAAAAGCAAATAGTTTAGAATTAGATAACTACTAAAAGCAATGAACTTTAACACTTTCCACTAATTCCACGTGGATTCAACACCCTACCCGCTCTTTACTAGTAAAGGTGATTAGAACACTTTTTAATTATATTTTTGGCCGACCTTACAACATCGATCAGGTGTCCATTCCACACACGCAAAAGTTGTTTGCAGCTAGAGCAATGCCAGCGTAGAGTAGCCATTAGCCAAATTAGCCCTACAAGGCTATGGTATGCGTATATTGTATACTTGATGGATGGCATACTACAAAAAAAAATACATTTTATATATAGTAAAATGAAGGTGAAGAAATTTGTGCATTGTGTGTGTGAGATGACAGTTGTATAAGAAAGAGATCTCTAAGGCCATTTGATACTAGTTAAACGAGAGGTGAAATAAAACCAAGATCTTTGGTGCCTTCTAGCGATGGTACTATGATGTCTTCGATGGAGACGGTGAGGGTTGTGGGTCGACATCCGTAGTCATGGGATGCGATCACGATAACATCGTCCACAATCAATGCTCAGTAGCTCTTGACAACAGTAAGAGAACGATGTTAGGGGCTCCCCGAGTACTCTCAGGTCGATTAACCTAAGAGCACCTAGCTGTAAATAAAAAACGAACAAATTTATGTGATATTAACATATCATGAGGAAAATGAAATCTTAACCTAGCTGTGAAGTAGTGCTCAAAATTGGGCAGGTCTAAGCACAAAATTTATGTGATATTAACATACATTCGGATTCTCGACTCCTTATGTAATTTCTATGCTTCTTGAATCCGTGAAAGTCTGGATACCACACCTACAGAATATGTACAGCACAACCATGCACATATCAAGGCTTGTTAATAGACTTTTTCATTTAGGGTTTTTAACATACTTTTCTTGATGAAATTTGGTGTTTTTTATATGTATTTGATGTTTAAATAGCCTTTGTAGTTAAAAGGATACGTGTTATGGATCAAGAACATGCTTCTTATTGTTTATAACTCTTTTAACATGAAAAAGGACCTAAACAGTGTTTGAAAGGGATTTGTATACCTCAAGTTCTTGCTGGAAATTTTGGATTATAGTTGAGAGCGGATGTGAAATGAACTAAAGAAGGGTTTAAGTTACTTTTTAAAAAGGTTTGTGAGGTGTGTGTGCCTACTTAGATCGATCGGAACTCGGGGGGGGGGGGGGGGACAAGTGTCCCCCTTTGACCTGATTTTCAGTGTTGTGGATAATTGTCGGGTTTAAATGCTCCCCCTGTTTGGTAAACGGTCGTGAAACAGTTTGTTTTTCACGCGGTTTTTCATGTTTTAAAAAAAACAAACCTTGCGTTAATGAAAACTTGAACGCTTTCACATAATTACTTAAAATATATCATAAATTAACGTTTTATAAGTCTTTTTAGGCTTGACGGATGATGCAATGCATGCCTGGATGATGCAATGCGTGTTAAAATTGAAGACATTCCGTTAACCAGAAACTACTTCGTTTAAGGTGTTTGCAACATGTTAAGGCCACAAAATCCCTATGTTATTGTCTTAGTATCATGTTTATGTAAATTCATATCCCCGTAATCGTTTACGACACATACCGTCGTGTTTAAATCGTTAATGTACTGTTAACCATAAATCTTTTTGTTTAACTTGTTTTCTACATTCTAAGGCCCCAACATCATTGTGTTAATTACTAACATTCACATGTTAGCTATAACGTGTCCTCGGATTCGTCCGAGGCACAATCAATGCTGTATTGTTAGTCGTGTAAGCTATGTGTATCGATTAGGGCTTACCTGATTTTGCCACAGATGTCACAATTCTTGAGCTAGATTAGGGATGGCAATGGGACGTGTTTGGGGCGGGTATGCCTAATCCCAACCCCATACCCAGTTATGAAAACTTGTACCATACCCGGCCCAAAACCCGTAGGGTATCTATCAGGTAATTACCAGTCGGGTATCGGGCTTATAGTTTAACTCGTTAGGTTAGCTATATATACCACGTATGTGGTAGGGATTTGTAAGAATCGAGTTTTTGTGTAGTTTTCATGATTTAATAACATTGTGGGAGTTAGCCATAATTTTTTGTTCGTTTGATATTCGATTGGGACTTAAATTGGTATCATAACCAAGTTCAATCGTCGAATCAAACAAAATAGAAATCAGCGGTACAGGTTCTTCATAGCAGCGACATGGTAATGTTATAGCAGCGGGCAGCGAGTAGGTTGTTCGTGTGGTGGGAACTCATAAACAAATTAGTTTCCGATCGAGGCTAGTCAAGAGTGGATTTGTTGTTTTTGGGAATGAAAATTCGCAACAAGAAAACCATCGGGGGCTTTTCTGTGCCAGTAGGAGCTTTGTCAAAATCTGAATCATGTTGTGGCCTTGTGGGTTTTTTATGAGAATCGAAAATTGATTTAGGGCATGAGTCTTATTTTGTGTGCAAATAAAAAAGAAGTGGTTCTTATTTCTTTTTGCTGCTGATTCGCTAAGTAATTCAAGAAAAAAATCACTAGTTGAAGCCTCAAATATTTGTGGTTGTCTCGAGATTCAAGAAAGAAAAGGAAGTGGAAGTTTGGGTATTTTTTTTCTTGATTAAACAAGTTGGTTTAATACTTTTATCTTTATTCGGTTTACGTCATGTACAAAGTAAAGGGAAAAAAACCAAAGTCTTAAGTTTTATTTAATTTTCTTTGGTTTTTTGACTTTGTTTGATTAATTTTTTTTGGTTTCAGCGTCGAGTTGCAAAAGAAAAAAAACAAGATAAAGTTGCGTTTTTATTGGTTAAAAAGAGAGGTGTGAACTATTGTTGGTACAACAAATACGGGTTAAATGAGTATGGGTTTGATCGTGATTTAAATCAACGATGAGCCTAAATTTTGTGGGAACGTGTAGTAATCCAAGAAAGCTAGTGTTTGCTCAAGATTGCAGCCGAGTCAATGGTGGTGCGAGTTCTTATGACCAAAGGACGAGTCGCAGACCAAGGACTAGCGTGTACAAGATCGTAAGAATGTTTGAGATAGAAAGGAGCCAAAAAACACAGCTAGAGATCAAGATGAGTTTCAAGAGAATCGTGGCAAAGAAAACGTTCTCGGAGTTAAAGACTTGTCAGATTCGAGTTCGAAATTCTGAGGGTGATTGTTGGGAATTCCAAACAAGAAAACCGACTTGGCGTGCAAGGCTGAAGGAGGGTTTTAAGGAGTGGACAATTATAGATTAATAAATGTGATTATGATTTTATAATTGGTTGTAATTATCATGTCCTAGTTAATCCATTAGATAATTATCTAGCATCCTAAACGAGTTAGGTTTAGATGTCTTTAAGATAATTTTGTGAACATTCCTAGTTATAGTCTAACACGTTAGATTAGTTATATATAGCCCGTATCGGGTCGAGATTTGTAAGAATTAAGTTTTTTTTGTAGTTTTCTAAATCTAATAATATTGTGGGAGTCGGTCATAATTTTATGTTCTTTTGATATTCGATTGGGAGTTAAGAGATTTAAAATTAGTGTTATTTATGCATGATATTGAGATTTAATATTAGTGTTATTTAGATATTGATCATGTGTGAGTGTGAGTGTTATTCAATCCTTTATGATTTTACTAGGTTATAACCCCGTGTATTACACGGGTTGAATAAATAAATTTTATATGCTAAATAATAAAACAATATATCTTTAAAAACCTCCTTTATTGCACGGGTTGAATAAATATAATTTTATATATTAAATAATAAAAAGTTATATCTATAAGAACCATATTGTACGGGTTGAATAAATGTAATTTTATATATCAAATAATAAAAAAGTTATATCTTTAAAACCACGTGTATAACATGGGTTGAATAAATGTAATATTGTTTACCAAATAATAAAAAAAAAGTTATATCTTTAAAACCCTCGTGTATTACACGGCTTGAATAAAGATGATTTTATATACCAAAAAATAAGAAAATTATATTTAAAAAAAACTAATGAGTATACTCGGTACACGATAGATATGGTGATTGCGGAAATAATTATTGTAAAGAAAATACAGTGGTCAAACATGTTATTCAAGAAGCAAATAAGCAGCCATTTGAGTAATAAAATATAAATTATATTTAAAAAGCCCGTAATAAATATAATTTTATATATAAAGTAATATTGAAATTATATACAATTTGTTTAAAATTATGTAATAAAATAGATATAATAAATTTTTTAATAATGAAAATAAAAATAAATAATATGTTAATACAAAGTTTGATTTTAGTGATAAATAATTTGGTTATTTAAAAATATCTTAAATTTGTTATGAATGCATCCATTAATAGTGACTATTCACATTTCTAACTCCCATATCATATTTATGTTTGTATTAATGTTATAGCCTATATATAGTGGCTCATGTATTTTGTATGATACATATCAATAAGAAAATCATCTCTCATTTTCTCATTCTCTTCTATACATTGCTAATAGGTTCTAGTTATTACATAATACGTTATCAGCACGAGTTGCTGCAAGATTTTCATATCCATGATTTGAATCTTCATATCCATGATTTGGTTTTCTTTCATCCATTCATTCAGGTAACAATACACAAAGCTCATATTTCTACTTAGTAATTGTTTTATTATTTTAGACATCTTGAATAAGGTTAGCGTATCCATGAAAAGTGAAATTAAGAGTAGAAACAATTGACCTGCAGCCTTTCACCTTGGACTTCTGGCTCCATGTTTTATCCTCATTTTATTGTTTTTGTATATAATCATAACCAGAAAATTTGGATTTAGTTTTGTGAATATTTTGATGGCATGAAAGTAACTGAGGAGAAAATGACTGAAAAATAAATTATATTTGATTTGTTTTCAAAAAATAAATAGATAACAACGTTTACAGCCTTTGAAGATTATTTTTTTTCATGCAATTGCTTACGTTCTTCATTAGCATCAAATAAAAAATGTGTGACTTCTACTTTATAAAATCGGACTCTTCCATGCCATTTACTACATTTTAGATTTGTAGTATTTCAGATTTCCCCCAATATCATCATTAAGTCATCATGACTCGTGACCTCATTATTTTTTTTATGTATATTTTTTCTTTTGGTTGTTCTTATATGGGCTCAATGAAAATCTTGCCTAGGTTAACTAGTCATAATCTATTATTCATCCATTATAAATGTATGAAAGTTTAAATGTTATATATAGTATTTACATTTGCTAGTAACTGGTCAATATGATCATCAACATGCACATAAATTATTTGTTTGTATTAAGAACTATTTTGACTTTTTGATTTCAACTAAGAAATTGTATTTAAGATGATGAGCCCAATAAACTTTGCTTGAAAACAAGTTAATTTGCATATAATCTAATTAATATTTTCCGAAGAAACCTGATTTTCTATGTAATTAATCGGCCGTATACTTCACCGGTTGAAATCTCGTTGGAATTGATAATTTGATATACATGATCTAGAATTATGCTTTTGTGTTTGGCCAATTGCTTTCTAAAACCACCAAAGAAATTGAAGGGGGGTTAAGAAGAAACAGGATGGTAACTAATTACTATAATTTAATTTTTAAATTAGCTATAAAGAGCTATAAAGAAATCATTTAAATTAGTCATAAAGAGCTATAAAGAAATCATTTAAATTAGCCATAAAGAGCTATAAAGAAATCATTTAAAGTGGCAGTTAATATTCCCTATTAGTTTATATAATTAATAAAAAGTTTGTTAGCAATTTAGATAAGTTTTACATCTTTGCCACTTCATTATTTTCTTTCAACACTTTTATGTATTATTTTCATTTACGTTTTTCATCATAACACATGTTTTAAAGGTAAAATAACTCTTGCATATATGATTAGTTACATTAAGCATCAAACATCTTTATTATTATTATGATTATTAATTCTGATATTCAAAAAGTAAAAGTGTGACACTTTGTTGCCTTTCTAGTTCATAAAGTAATAACCTATAATGGCTCAACTATTTAAATTGAGTTAAATTGTATTTAGTCATGTTTATATAAACCTTTATAATATTTTAATAGTGGTTCTAAAGATAACTTCATTGTCTCAAATGGTTTATATACAATTATCATTTATTATATTTTTGGCGACGTGTTACAAAGTCATGCATTTGTAATTTTATGTATACATTGTGTTTCATATATTAGCAGTTTTGATAAGAACATCAAAATAACCAAAGTTGTGTATGCTCACAAGTTATAAACACAACTGAATTGTGATCAAGATTCATTTATAGTATGACACTCGAAGTGTCAAATTCCCTAAAGCATATTATAAACTTATCAAAGCTTGTAAGAGTTTGGACCGATAAATCCTAATGTCCCGGTCATATAACTTTTTCTAGTTGAGGTTATGTGATGAAAAGATTATTTATATTGGTTGAATAAAACAATTTCCATTTGTCAAACCTCAAATATGCTCATAAAGTAGTAATATTACTATATATATATATATATATATATATATATTAAAAAGGAAAAGTGATGTACAAGATTGTAATTTTACCATGTTTACAAGTTATAAAGCACCATGTATAAGGATGTTTAAGCCATTTTAGAGGGGCTTCACTCAAAATTTTAAGACACCAGAGGGTTAATTGGGGGATTTCACCCTTTCTATTGAATGCTTCGGTTTCTATTCGATTCATGTTTCAATTGTTCAATCGATTCATTATGTATAATCTTCGTCTGCCCCTGTATAATCTTCGTCTGCCCCTTCCAGTACATACATCATCCGGTTCTTCTTTCTCATCGTCTTACTGTTGTGTTTCCATCGTTCCATCTTCTCAGATCTTCAATGTGTGTCTCTCTTCTTTGCCTTCTAAGGTTTGCCACCGTTGTTCCATCGCATTGAATGTATTGAATCGCCAAGTGATTAAGGTAAACATCATCCCCAGTTTTGATTGGTAATTGTTGGTGCATTCATCTGTCGTCTTCGTCTTATGTTGAGTCTCAGTCTCGTTACGGATATGGAAGAGGATGATGTCACCATCTTTGATGATGACATCATAATGGTGAAGTCATCATGACATCACTACACTAAAGACAAAAGCATTTATGTCTTAGATGATGATTTCGTTCATGCATGTATCATTCTATTTTTGTCCGTAGTGGTCTTAGCATGTGATTCTGCTTATATGTCAAGATAGCAGGTTCGCTCATATGTAATGTTCTAGGTTCGCTTTTGTGTCAAGAGCATAGGTCCGCTTATACGGACATGATATAGGTCCGCTTATAAGGACATAACAGTATAAGCGAATCCTCCTCACCTATATATAGGGGTCATTCAAGCGAACCTATACATATAGTTAGAGTTAGAGAGTTCTAGGTGATTGTCTTCCGGTGAGCCACGAAGTGCTGCCGAAGTGTTGTCAGGTCTGTAATCGATTGCATATCAATAAAAACAACAGATTAAAGTGAATACGTGCTGAATTACATCGAAACACTTGTTTCCGTCTCTTGTTTTGGTGAAAAACTCTTCTAACCGACTCGTTCGGATCCGAAATCGATCCTACAATTGGTATCAGAGCCAGTGAAGAAGAGTTCTATACAATTCAGCTGATAATTCTGTTTCTACACCTTTCTTTTTCGAAAATCAAAACTTTTTACGGTCAGAATCGGTTTATATTCACACAGTATGCTCGGAATCATGTATTAGTAAACCCTTGAAATTTTCAGATCTAAAATCAACCTAGAACTTAGGATTTTAGGGGGTTCGCTTATACGTGCACGTTCAAAAAATGACATCAGCAGACAGGTCCGCTTCAAATTACCAGTTAGATCCGCTCCAAGGGTCAGCTAGTTCCGCTTTTTGGACATATTTTGAGTAGGTCCGCTCGAAATTACCAGATAGGTCCGCTTCAAAGACGTTTTTTCATCTGGTCCGCTCATCTGGTCCGTTTATTTGGACATTCATCTGGTCCGCTCATCTGGTTCGCTCATAGGTGCACTAAGTCTGTTGGTCCGCTTATCTGAACATTCTGGTCCGCTTATTCGAACATTCTGGTCCGCTTATTTGAGCGTCAGGACTTTTGCTTATTTGAACAACGGTTTCGCTTTAGTGACACTTAGGAATTCAGCCCCAAAGTGTTTTAGTATTTCACGTGATTGTTCATCAAATATTGTGTAACATTGAATTCGAGGTGTCAGTTTGTTGGGACTAAAATTCACGAGTCGGTCACATGATTGCTTTATTCAAGATTTGCATGTGAAAGTTGGTAAACGTGTGTAAGTCTTGCATGTGATACAAAGTTAAAGTGTGGTCAAAGCAATTGTCGGTTCATTAAAGTTGTGCATGTGAGTTTGTGACAGCAAGAGTTAATCAGATTCATGTGATTGTCATCGAGTAGTGAAGAAGTCAAAGTAAAATCATTGCATATGTGTCTTGATCAAATAAAATAAACGTGATGTCAGCTAGTGAGGGTTAAGGAGGTCCAATCATATTCATTTGTTCATTGATAATTGTCGGCTACTACTCAGTTTGTGCATGTTAATTGTTTTGCCTTGAAAAAGAAATTGTGTGCTATTGTTAATTGAGGGATAATCAGAGTAAATCAGTTCTCGGCCCAAGTCACACTCTCGGCCCATTCAACTTTCAAGATTGTCAGCCCATGTTGATTCTTTACATGTGAAAGTGTTCGACCCAAATCAAATTGAGTATAGTTGTTATCTTGGCGGCAAAAGATTCATTTGGATTATATTACGAGATCACACGAAGTTAATCAAAATTGTTCAGTTTGAATTAAGTCTACAGGTCACACGGTTTGGAGTTCTAAGTGTTTAAAGGTTCATCAGGTTGTTTGGAAAGTTCGTCAGTTTGTATGTAAAAGGGTCAGGTCATTCGAATTTGATCCGGGTCATAGCAGTTTGCACGTTTTGACATCAAACTCAATTCACATCAAATTCAGTCTGAACAGTGTGTCAACTTTTAGTCCGCACAAAATTTTCACCAGTTCGAGTATCAGTCTTATTCTGTTAATTGATAAGTCTTTAAACTGATCATTTGTTTGTTTTTGTCAGGTATTTTTACAAGGTGATACAACTCATTTGAAAATCCAAATCATGGACAACGATTTTTACAACGCGTTTGCTACTCCGACTACTCCGGTTTCTATTGCTCAGAATATGAACTTGGAAAATGAAACCGGGACATCACGGAAACCGCCAAAGCTCTTGGATATTGATGATTACAACGCGTGGTCCGAACGCTTTGGAAATTGGGTTGAAGCGTATCATTTGGATGCGTGGGAACACACTGAGGAACCATATGTTAGACCCACAACAAATAATGTGCAGTTAACAATTCGAGAAATGAGTACGGAAGATAAAAAGAAATATCGAGATGAGAAATTGATGGTGAGTCTGCTTCAGCAAGCGATAAAAGAAGATATCCTGATACTGCTTCAACATGATGGAACTGCTTATTCAATCTGGACAGAATTGGAAGCAAAATTTGTTGGAAGTGATGATATGCTCAAAAACAAAATGTCTCTCATGAAGAAAGATTTTGATTTGTTTCGTGGTTTAAAATCTGAAAACACCAACCAAATAATTGATAGATATTGTAACTTGGTGAGAAATATGACAAAACTTGGTATTAAAAAGGATACTGATGAATTGATTGAAAAACTTGCAGATGCGCTACCTTATGAAACTTGGGGAACGTTTCTGATGATGCTGAGATCCAACAGAAAAGATTATAAAAATATGACACTGGGAGATTTCATCAAACATTTGGAAGCTCAAGAGATAGAGCAGAGGAAGATTGCCAGGATGAAGAATTACGATGGAGAACAGGATATCAGCTTGTATTACAAAGGTGGTGTCAACGAAAAGGCAAATTTTTCTCCAAAAATCAAAACTGCTTACAGTGTGAAAGATTCTTCAGAAAAGAAATCATCTCAGGGATCAAGCAGCACAAGATTTTCATCATTTGATCCAAACATTTCTGCAACAAAGAATGGAAGAAAACTTCAATGTAATATTGTTCTAAGTCTTGAAAGTGATCAAGATTATTCTGAAGAAGTAGCTAAAAATCAAATGTCTTTGTTGGGAATGGTGCTAGAGTCTTATAGTAGTTTTGTGGCCGGAAAGATCGGGAATCCAATGCTCACGAAAGAGGATTACGATCAAATCGATGCTGAAGAAATGGAATTAATGGATATTAAATGGTGCATGGCCAGTGTGATGCGATGAGCTGAGAAGTTTAAACAAATTACGGGAAGAGATGATTTTCGTGATGCAAATGTTTCAACTTTAGGCTTTGATAAATCTAAAGTTACATGTTTTCGTTGCAGGGAAAAGGGGCATTTCAAGAGAGAGTGCAAAAATCGTGAGGCTACTGGAGTCCAGAACCCTTTCGGAAACAACGATTATCACAAAAAGGCGATTTATCATCAAGTCACACCACCAGTACCGCATCAGGCACAAACTGCACACGGGAGAGATGTGATTGAAGGATCAAAGAGAGCTTGTTTGGGAAAAGATGGTGGTTTTAGTTGGGATAAATACATTCCAACAAATAGCAAATTATGTTTGGCAGAACATGAAGATGAAAAGTTGGCTGAAGGTTTTAGTTTGGACAATTTTTGCCCAGATAAAGAATACATGGTCAAAGAAATGTCCAAAAACACTTCAAATGTTAACGCTTTATTTGCAAATGCTTATGATTTGAAATGTGTAGAAAAGTGCAGAAAAGTCATGGAAGCTGCAGAAGCAAGACGGAGAAAGCTTGAAGAAGAGGAAGAAGAGGAAGAGAGATTAAAAGCTGAAGCTAAAGCTGAGAAAAAGAGAAGAGCTGAATTTTTACAATCAAACCAAATAGTCAAAGAGGTTACTGAATTTGAAGTCAAAGTTGATGCTGAACCTGTTAAAGTTCCTGAAAAGTGCATGAATTGTGATTCTTTAATCAAACAGAACAATGAGTTGCTGCACAATATAAACAGATTGAAAGAATCCTATGATACAATGAACAGAGAAATCAACAAGTATACTGATTCAAACGGTGAACAAGTTGTGGCAATGAATACGCTGAAGAGGGCGTACCAGAGACAGCTTGATGATGTTAATTTTCACATAAAGAAATGTGCTGATTTGGAGTTGAAGTTGGCAACACAAAAGATAGAAACTGAAAGAGTCAACAAGTTACTAGAAAGTTACTCATGTTCTACTTTTGTTGTTGACAGGATTTATCCGGTTGTGGAGAATTTGAAGACTTTTGAAGAATTAAAGACTTCAGAAGAAGAGAAATCTGTGACAAAAGATGAAGATAAAGTGAAGATTTCTGGTAAGAAACCAAGTGTGGTTTACACTAGATGTCCGCCCCCGGTCGAAAAGGCAATAAACTTACAATGGGAGTCTGGGCCGTCGGATAATTTGCCAGAAAATATTGATATCACATACACGTCATCCGACACTGATCATGAGTCAAAGTTGATAAAAAGTGTGGTCGATCAGGTGTTAGATAAAGATGACTGTGAGGAGTCAAAACCGGAGTCCAAATCCAAGTCAAAATCTGAGTCTGATGCGTCAAAGTCTACAATCAAAAAGAACAAACGGGTTTATGATAAAGAGTTTTTGATATCAAAATCTAATTTGAATGATGGATCATTCAAAGTGGCATATACTTTGAAAGATTCTGACAAATTATATTCTGATGAGATTTTTCCAATAAGAAGTGTTAGATTTGAAATGATTCAAAAGGTTTTCAAAATTACAGAAATTAATATTTCTGAAATAAAAGATTTAAATCTTATCGGAAAACCTAAACAATACACTTCAAGAGATCAACAAAGAATTAACAAGAAAATGGGTTACAATTGTGGTTATAGTTTCCAAAAGAAATCAAACCATAATTGTAATTTCAAAAAGAAAGGATTAGGATTTAA
The DNA here is from genome assembly GCA_030545235.1 of Helianthus tuberosus. Classification (NCBI taxonomy): domain Eukaryota; kingdom Viridiplantae; phylum Streptophyta; class Magnoliopsida; order Asterales; family Asteraceae; genus Helianthus; species Helianthus tuberosus. The sequence goes on from JARYGA010012125.1 coordinate 17,208, forward strand.
TCAACCGATAAATTATAAAAATGAAAAATTTTCTAAACCAAAAACTGTGTTTGTTTCAGGAAATTCTTTAGATGATGAGAAAGAGCAAGCATTCAGAAAGCAAACAAATCAGGAATTCCTTGCCAAGAAGCAAGAAGAGTTGAAGAAAAATGTTGTTCCAAAGAAGATAGAAACCAGAACCTGTTTTCAGTGCAAAACTGCTGGTCATATTGCTAGAAATTGTCCGAAAACATTCAAACCAAAACATGAAGTCTCTGGTAAACTGAAAGGAAAAGTTGTTGAGAAAACTGAACTTACAACCAAAACATTTACAGGCTTTGAAAATTCGACCTTTGAGATTGGTGAATGTTCAAAGAATGTGATAAAAAGAAAAGAAAATCTGAAAAATAAAAAATGGGTTGTTAAGGGTTCAGGTAATAATTCTGGTGATGAATCTGATTCCACAAAATCAGAGGAGCCAAGTATTGAGAAAAAGGTTGAAAGAACAGTTCCAACTATGAATGATGAAAATTTTCCACCGTTGTGTGCTGAAAATTTTATGAAGAAAGTTGGAAAAGTTGAAATTTCAAATCAATTTTATTCTGATAAGAAGAAATTTGATGTTGATAAGGCTTTCAATGGAACTGTGAAACACATTTTTGGCAAAATGGTCAATGGTAAGGCCAAAAGTGTCAAAGAATTTTATGCTTCTAAAAGACGTGTTCACAAGTCTGTTGAAAGAAAAGATGGAGAAGAAGATGTTGTTACACCCAAGGAAGGTCAGGCTTGGGTGGATATAACAGTAAAAACCTGACTTGCCAGAGATCCCAAGTTGGTAATCGTGGATCATGAATCGGCATCATTCATCATTCATTATTATGTTTGTATAATGTGTTTGAGAAGTTTTGCAGGACTTGCCGGAACTCCCAGGTTTGTAAGCGTGGAGTAGGAATCGGCACCTTGAGAATTCAACCAACAGATGGTAAATTGGTTGAAAAGCAGGTTTGAGTTGTATGTTTGTGATTTTTACAAGAGGTTCAGAAGTTGAATTGGATTGATCTTACAAGTGGTAAATCAGGGACATTAAGTTGTATCTGATTTTCTACAAGTGGTTGAGAAACAATGTGATGAACCAAATCCTTAACCTACTAATGGTTTACAAAATCAACAAAACTAATTTTCCGGAAAAACCATTTTGATTAAAAAAAACTTAAGTGTTTTGAGATCTTAATGGGAAAATAGTTTGTTGTGAGGGGGAGTTCTGATTGTTTATGCCAAGTGGATGGCGAATTGAGGTAATTCGATATCAGTTGTCACGTTGTTGTACAGTTTGTTTTCAAAATTCCTAGAATGTGTTTGAATTTTAGGGGGAGTAAGAAATTTTCAGAAAATCCAAAAACATTTGAAAATTTGAAAAAGCCAAAAACATGATAAAATCAAAAATGAGTTTTTGTTGCATAAAAGAGGAAATGATAGTACATCAGTGGACGATCACAACATGCTAAAGAATTGGAAAGATAAAAAGTGATAAACGGTCTCACTGATGATGTGCCAGTAGGTTTTTACACATTTAGTAGATTGTGACGAGATATAAACCTAAATTTCAAACTTGCTTATATCGTGGGGAAACATCTCTCGGATATATGGGTAACCCCCGAAATCTCGTTTGAAAGGTCTCATAATCTGATATACTAGGTCTTTATACTCAGTGATATCCGGGGTATTATTCCGGGACTTCTGCTGAACGATGGTTCTGACCTAGTCCTCGAATAATACTTTCCGCAAATGCTTGAAACATAGCATAAACCCTCAGCATGCAGATGAAACAATAAAATTGATAGTCGCTGCTGTTGTAGCTAAAAGATCCTCTAAAGGGGACATATCTTAAAGTCGAAGCTGATATCTCTCTGCGTATACGGAAGTATCGACCTGAGATCCCTCGGCCCTCGCATTACCTAATTTATGTACAGATATCATTGATGTCATAATTACCTGTAAGACTGAATATTGGGATCTGGATACGGGAGTATATTCTGAGGTGGGACACGCGATTGAGTTTAAGTACTTAAAACATTAATATCGTATCTCGGATCATTTGAACTTTGTGTGAAAATTTAAGTGGACAAACATACTGACAATCTAGGTGAATCGTTTAGAACTTAATATGAAATGAAGCTTAACGGTGTTGGTGATTTGTCTCAGAAACTGATATGATCCTCTTACACAAACTCACAAAAATATCGTTTGTAAATATTTCTTTACTACATTTCGTTTTCTTTCAGAAAATCCAAAAAGATTTTAGTGTGTTTTAGCATAAATTTTTGAAAAATCCAAAAAGATTTTCGACAACTGATTTTGGAAAGCTGATTTTCAAAATTCCGAGTGCTAAACATGATGAACAAATGGTTTGGGTGAAAGTGTTTGAAGAATGTTGAAATGAAATGAGAAAAAGTTTTGAAATATAAACGTTATTCCTGCAAGTGGTAAATTAGATTTGAAAATCTTATCCACAAATTGTTATCAGAAAATTTATTTTTGGGTAGAGTTTTTGCAGGTTGACCGGGTTTCGATTCAGAGCAGGATGAAAGCCAGGTTATGATCTTGTGAATTCTAGACTACGATCCCAGCAGAATGAGAGGGGGAGTCTGAAGACACCATGATATTCAACATTTTAGAGAGAGGAGTTTGTTAAAGATAAAGATAGAGAATGAGAATTCTTGTAATGACAAATACTTCAGAGGAAGATCGAAGACCGATAAAGACTGAAGATGTAAAGACTCGACACTTAAGACTCGTCAACATCTGAGGGGGAGTCTGTTGGTGCATTCATCTGTCGTCTTCGTCTTATGTCGAGTCTCAGTCTCGTTACGGATATGGAAGAGGATGATGTCACCATCTTTGATGATGACATCATAATGGTGAAGTCATCATGACATCACTACACTAAAGACAAAAGCATTTATGTCTTAGATGATGATTTCGTTCATGCATGTATCATTCTGTTTTTGTCCGTAGTGGTCTTAGCATGTGATTCTGCTTATATGTCAAGATAGCAGTTTCGCTCATATGTAATGTTCTAGGTTCGCTTTTGTGTCAAGAGCATAGGTCCGCTTATACGGACATGATATAAGTCCGCTTATAAGGACATAACAGTATAAGCGAATCCTCCTCACCTATATATAGGGGTCATTCAAGCGAACCTATACATATAGTTAGAGTTAGAGAGTTCTAAGTGATTGTCTTCCGGTGAGCCACGAAGTGTTGTCAGGTCTGTAATCGATTGCATATCAATAAAAACAACAGATTAAAGTGAATACGTGCTGAATTACATCGAAACACTTGTTTCCGCCTCTTGTTTTGGTGAAAAACTCTTCTAACCGACTCGTTCGGATCCGAAATCGATCCTACAATTTCGATTAGATTTGGGGATCTGAGATTTAAGGTTGATTGCATTTCTAGGGCTTTATTCATGGTTTTCTTAACTCTTTAACCTAATCGAATCTGGTATTCACTCAAATCACAATCGTTTCTCAGTCGCATCCCTAATCGTTACCGGGTAAGTGTTCTTCGTTTTCTGTTCTATTTTGCATTGTATTTATGTTTGACATGGTTGAAGCTTACGGGCACCCTTATCCCGCATATCTAAGTTCCCTCTTTTTCTAATTTTTTGTTTACTCTTTGTTTACACAGATTCTATGCAGAGGCTTTCTGCTTTTAAACAGTTTCAGTTGAGAAAGTAAGTTGTATATGATTTGGTTTTATATGATTTTTATATTTTATATGTGTTTTGTGTGGATTATGCAGGATTCTAGCACTCAACTCAAGGATATTTTTAGGGAGAGCAAGTTTTGAGTTTTTCCTAAAAAAAAGTAAAATATTTTTATTCAAGATTTAAATGATTTATGGTTTTTGCTTGCATGTTGATTCAAAGATTGTTTTGAGTTTTTCCATGTTTTATATTTACTTTTTTATATTTTTGTTAAAGATTTGAATGATTTATGCTATTTGCTTGCCTATTGGTTCCCAAATTTTTTTTACAAAATTGGAAGGTAAGCTTTCAGTTTTTCCCAACAAAAAAATATTATTTTTTTAAATCTTTTGTTTAAGGTCTAAGGTTTTACTAATTTATGGTTTTTTGTCTGCCTGTTGGTTACTAATTTACAGATTTGGGATGTCAAAATTGAGTTTTTCTCAAATTTTTTAATTTCTTTTTTTATATCATTTGGGATGGAAAATTTGTTCAAGATTTGAATGATTTATGGATTTTGTGGTGTGCAGTGGTTGAAGAAGACTAGAAGAAAGGCTCTGTCAGCTTCTTTAGAGATGATCAAAGAAGGTTGGCCACAATATTGTGCTCAAATGGTTATATTGATTTATTTTAAGTTCATAACTTTCACTTTTTCTTATATTTATCTATATCTATAATCTATAATCTATAATACTATATAATACATTTCCCATGTACTAAATGGTCGAAATTTGCGGGTTTTGGTTCATGTCGTGTTCAGGTTCACGTGTCTGACACGATTTTTAGGTTCGGGTCGTGTTCAGATTCGTGTAAAATTTTCGGGTTAGTGTCGGGTTGGGTTAAACCCGCTGACACGACCCGTCTAGCATCCATCAGATTGAGGGATATTTTAGCCATTTTAGTTATTGTCAAAGTAACAAACATATTCAGTTAAATCTCACTCGTAGCAAAGTTCATGATAGTCATAAGTAGTTTTGTTAAATTGGTTATATACTTATATATACAGTCAAAGTTTAAAACTTTATTAAGATGGAGACCATTTTTGAATGTTGTGTTTTCAGCCCATTGTTTGTGACTTGGAAGAAAGCTGTCAATGGTGGGGAACCTCGTTTACGTGGATGCATAGGGACTTTGGAAGCTTGCTGAATAATAATTGGCTTCAAGGATTACGCTATAATCAGGTTGGTCTTTATACTAACCAGAATTAGCTTAAAACACTTGTGTGTAGCAATTCGCTCATTCGTGCACAGTTATGGGACTATGGGGTGTTTGGAAGTTGGTATAGTGAAATTGATTTTGATTATTTAGCAGTCGATTAATCAGTTTTGGATAATCTGTTTAAAAAATTTATACTTTTGATTTGAATTCTTAATAATCAAAATTTGCCAAACACTCCAACAACAGAGAGTATCTACAGTGGGCCGGAGGCCACGAACCTTACAAGTTTTCAGCCAAAACTGACGAACCTTTAGGCTTATAACGGGCTCGTGGGTTGTTACATATTTGCCTATTCAGAAGGTTAATATGTTATATGTGTTTTTTTTTCTCACGGTGCTTTAAGGGATCGGCGATTCCCACCAATCCAAGCTATAGAATTACCGTTCTTGCAATGTACAGTTTCCCTTCTTACTAATTATGAAAACGCTGCTAATTATCTCTATTGGGAGGTACTGTACATTGTATAAGTCTATTTTGAGTTCTTTTATTTTTGTTTATATATACATACAAAGACTCTCCTCCCTTAGTCTTGATTTTTAAATTTTGTTCATTTCCATTGTTATTCTTGGTTCCTTGCCTAATTCAAAATCGACATGAGTATTGCTGTTAGTGACTTTTGTTTTGTCAGTGTTTGTTTAGGTTAATTATTGGAATTCATATATTGTAACTGAAATTGGTATTTTGTATTAGCGTTTGATGTTGATAAGACAAACTCTAGCTTACTACAAGGATCAGCAATATTTATTTTAAAAACAACCTATGATTTCGTAACGAGGGGGCGGAAGTTACCGGACCTAAAATTTTCTATAAAATCGAGGGGTCGAAAACGTATATACCCAAAAATTTCTATACAAAAACTAGATACTCTCCACTACTGAGCGAAAAGTTCTGGGGGTGGGCCGCTCCCTCCCGCCCCCTTAAAAGCTTCGCCCATGATTTTGTTTCTAATGTTAGTCGTGCTACTTTGCATGATACAAAATTGACATGAGTTTTGTTGCAAATATGGGAAGAGCCAGAGCTTAGAAAATAAACATAGCAAAAAGAGTTTTGTTTAAGTGTGTCGCTTTTAAAAGAAAATGTTAAAAAGGAAATGGATCAAAACTAGATTTTATTCTTAATGTGTAATTGTTGAAATAGGACGGTGTGTATAATCATATTTGACACGTTATTTATCTATAAAAATAGCTACAAATTGAAGACAAAAAGTGTGTGGGTTTGATTTGATTCAATTTGTTTGAACTTTATGCCTTAATAACTCTGATCTTGATCTCTTCAGGATGTAGGGGCCACACTGGTAATTTGTCAATGTGGCTTCGATGACGAAGCAAATCACTTGTTAATGCACAGAAATTTGCCAGCTGTCAGATGGGTTGGCGGTGTAGAACTGGAGCTAAGGCCGGAGGGTGTGGAGGCGCCACCCCTGCCACCTCACCTTCGATGGCGCCGGTGGGGCGCCACCGCCCATACCGTCATCTTTAGAGGGGGGGCGCTCCATGGTGGTTTCGCCAAGATGTTAATGGAAGAAAGGGGCGGTATAAGGGGAAGAAAAGGCGGCTGAGATAGGTTAAAAGAGGTGCTATAGTGTAAAGGGGATTTATCCCACACCCTGCAAGTTAACGGGAGGGGCCTTAAAGCCCCTGTGTGACGTGGCATTGAAGTGGCGTGATAAAGCCCCCACCCACACCCTCCAGCCTAATAGCAATCGCTGCTGGTTTGTGCTTTTTAGTTAGCTGGTTATAACGATTTTGCTTTAATACACACCGTTACTATAGTTTCTAAAAATCTTTATATTTATCTAATCTTGTGCAGGCAGGTGAATTGTTCCCAGGCTGGTTTTTTTGTTTCATATTTCTATCATACTTAATACACAAATGGCATTGTTGTAATTATTTTCTGTGTGACAGGCTGGTTTGGTTAGAGAAAAGGCATTTGGTACCACAAAAGATCGAATGCTTTATATTGAGCATTGTGCAAACTCAACGGCTGTAACCATTTTCATTCGTGGAGGTAAGTTATAGCAGTCAAGTTCTGTAGCTAGATGTATATATACTGCTTGTTTCACCACATAAATTTATTTACTTGTATTAGGGGTGTGAATTTCTTACACGACCCGAAAACACGACACAAACCAAACACGAAATTTGTGGGTTTGGGTTTAGTCTAAACGGGTTCGGGTCAGTTTCAAGTTGAACCCGCGAACCCGTTTAGCTAAACAGGTCAGGTTCAAGATCATGTGGAAGATCAATGCTTCAGAGGACAGCCAAAGTGGAATTTCACCCCTCGGAGTGTTTGGAGCTATTCTATCATGGAACTATCCGTTTCATAACTTGTTTAATCCAGTCTTGGCGGCTGTATTTTCCGAGAATGGGATATTTGTCAACGTATATTATTATTGAATAAAAAATATTTAAAAAATCATTATAGTTTTTTATTGGGTCGGATCTATTTATTAGTTTTGCAGGCTTCTGAACATGCAAGCTGGTTTGGATGTTTCGAAGTGCAAATTCTCCAAACTGCCCTTGCAGCTGTGGGTGCTCCTGAAAATCTTGTTGAAGTAATAATGAGGTAAGCTGAGACAGGAGAAGCAATTTTTTATCTTAAATTAAGAGGTTTACACTTTTATATATGCAGGTTTGCTGAGATAGAAGAAGCATTGGTGTCTATAGTTGACAAAATTATCTTTGTTGGGTCACCTGGTGTTTAAAACATATGATATTTTGATTACATTGTCGTTTGCATTTTGTGTTTTATGATAGAAACATATGATGCCCACTATCTGTTTCTTAAAAAACCTGATATGTGCATATTCATTACTACGAATAACAAGTTGAGGTGGAAATTTTAACCTATTTACCAAAAAGGGGTCCATTCAACATATATTTTTCAAACTTCGCTCCATATTAACTTGTACATCATGTTTTAAGTGGTGCATTTGTTTAATACCTTTTATTTTCTTAAAATAAGGTATTGTAGATGGTAAGTGCTCGTCGTAAGTTGGTGATTTGTTCATGTCTCACGTTATTGACTCCGCCGCAACGCGCGGGTCTCCCACAAGTATATATATAAGGTTTGAAACAACCAGAATGAAGGTTGTGTGGCTCTAAGCCATTCCTTAAGGTAAATGCAATGATAGATTAGTGAAAGGTCGAGATCATGTACATAACAAAAGCAATTGTAATGATAGCACTATGAAAGTTGTGTGGTTATAATCCATTCCCGAAAAGTGAATGTGATGATATAATGATCGTTATAAAGGTCATGATCATGGTAAATGATGAAATTGCAATGACCCTCATGTTGATAATGAGATCAACCATGTTAATATTGAAATCGACCACAAAAAGTGGCACACTTAGGGAGTGATTATACGAACATAAAACATGGGGAACATGTTATACCATAAATGTTGAAATAATATTACATTATTCTCTCATACTTCCTATCGTGTATTGAACAAACACGATTGCAACTAATACACATACGATCATAAACCAAAAGTTTATGGATCATAATTATTTAATTAGTTGGCATGACCACGGTTAGACCACACCGAGTCAATGATGATGTGAAACATAATGAAGAACTAGAAGATTCTTCAAGATAATAATTAGAATGTAATGTTTGCTCTCAAGGGAAATTATATATTTACAAAATAAACGAGGGTGTATATACCTAAATATTCTGGAAGCGATTAAAGGATATGCATATCCCAACATGATACCATTTAGTGTTTTAAATCGATGCATCGTCTAAATGGTTATCAAATCCACAACCTGAAGCTTGTGTGATTGTGGCTTAGCTAATGTGATAGCAAGCATATTAATCCAGATTAGTATATTTATTTGATAAAGTGAATTTGATTCCCAAGTTATTAACGATCATTGGAATAAGTGTTATTGTTGAGTTGATCACTAAACGTCTACTGTTGGTTACAAAGCCAATGATCATGAGAGGAGCAAAAGTTCATTTAGGTACATGTAATTTTATATATAGTACCATCAATTCACATCAAGCCAATAAGTTATAATTCTCCCCATACAGTTGGTTTTTGGTCAGGAACCAAAGATGTCTCATCAAAGATTTTGGTTGTGCGACATATATTGAAACTCATCCACCACACCGCACAAAGATGGGACTTATAAAATGTTTGAGAATATGTTGGGTATAAATAATCGTCTATGATTAAATACTTAAAGCCATTAGTGAGAAAAATTCGTTTATGGCTCATTGGTTTTCACTTTAATGAATGAATGTTCCCAACATTAGGTGGAGATAACAAGCAGTTGAAAAGTGAAAAGTGAAATGAATTATCATGTCATCTTGATCCTCAGACTATAAACTATGAACTAGAAGTTTAAAGTATAATTCATTTACCAATATTAAAGAACAAATTACCAGACAAGTTCACTAACCTAAATAGAGTGACTAAGTA
>JARYGA010012126.1:0-46054 GCA_030545235.1 Helianthus tuberosus
AGGAGATTTAAGGAATAAGATTTTAGAGGAAGCCCATAAATCTAGATATACCATGCACCCTGGAAATAATAAGATGTACCAAGATTTAAGAAATAATTTCTGGTGGATAGGAATGAAAAAGGACATAGCTAGATATGTATCTAAGTGTCTAACTTGTTCGCAAGTAAAAGCAGAACACCAGAAACCTGCAAGGTTACTCCAACAGTTAGAAATGCATGTATGGAAATGGGAACTAATAACAATGGACTTTGTTACTAAGTTACCCAAAACCAGGAAAGGTAACGATGCGATTTGTGTAATTGTGGATCGATTAACCAAATCAGCTCATATTCTACCCATGAAGGAAACTTTTAGTATGGAAAGATTAGCTAAGCTATACGTAGACGAGGTAGTATCCTTACATTGAGTTCCACTCTCTATTGTATCGGATAGAGATAGTCGTTTCACTTCACATTTCTGGACAAGTTTTCAAGAAGCCATGGGGACTAGACTAAACTTAAGCACTGCCTACCATCCCCAAACAGATGGACAAAGTGAAAGGACAATTCAAACCCATAATAGATTTTGGTGGAAATTGGGATAATCACCTACCCTTAATTGAATTCTCCTATAACAATAGTTATCATGCAAGTATTGAAGTTACCCCATTCGAAGCACTGTATGGGCGAAAGTGTAGAACTCCAGTTTGTCGGTGTCACACCCCCAAAATCCACCACGCGGAGCATCACCGCTTGGAGGCGTGACATGACCAGGATCGAGCCACCAATCATATTGAACAACGTATTTAAGTAAATGAAACCAACCACAATACAATTGGTGACCAAAAGTAAGTTAACCAAGTTCAATTTAAACAGCGGAAGCATAAGACATTAAACCAAAACATAAGTTCGTAGTTCATAAGTTTTAAAGACTCAAAACATAAGTTTCATAAGTTCATAAGGTTTATGTAATAAGTACGGGACATAACAGTTCGCATCCCACAACGACCACCTCCATGTGCAAGCCCCATGGCATCTAGCGACCTACAAAGCATGTAACAACGAGTCAACAACAAAGTTGAGTGAGTTCACGGTTGGTTGTCCCTTTTAGAGTTGTTTCCAAAAACGTAGTTTAATCTCATTCAGCTATCCAGCCATGGGGGTTACCCCATAGTTCTAAAACATTTATCAGTTAACCATCCCATGTCCACCTTCCCTGGCTATCCAGCCCGAAACTTCGGCCATGGGGGCTACCCCATTATTTAAACTACCAGACTCGTTTATCATATCGACTACTAACAAAAATTGATTGTGCCCTAGCGTCGGTGTCTATCATCACCGACGTGCCATAGTCCATTAGTACACGCCCGTCTGACTGGCACGGTGTGAGGTTTGTTAAACCCAATAGCGCTATTAACTAATGACCCGCTCGCCATAGCCCCGGCGATTAAGTTGATACAAAAAGGGAGGGACTTCGCTGATAGAGTTCTAGTCTAGTAAGTCTAATACGTCCCAACAGGACGAGGAATTTACATTCCTGAACACGTCCCAAAGGACGAGGAATCCCTATTCCTGAACCCATTCTCATTCCCACCGGGAATTACCATGCTTTGTAGAAAAGTGTGAACTCACCTCGGTTTGCTCTGTTAGATTCTCAAATATAGCTAACAGTCAAGGTCGGTCAATCACGTCCTAATATGATTACCAGTTAGTCATTTAGTGGTTTCAAATAGAGCACAAAGTTCCTACACGTATCTACTACATAACATGCATTCACTTTAATAGTTCACGCTCATATAAACATTCCACCTATAGCTACTCAAGAACAAGCATACGATATTGCACATATTACTTTCATTGAAATATAACATGTTAGATCATCCTCAGATAACATACTCGACATTTAGACACACAAATTACTACTTATGTCATTTCAACTTAAATATCCAAAACTGTGCTGTTTTCTGGCATTTTAATAAAATAGTTAACTTATTCCAAAAATTCCCAACTTTTTACAGAATATCTTAAACGGTCCAAATATTATTGTGTAAAAATATCGGGATTCAATTCATTACCAATATTTTATAAAAATTCATTTTCCGGACTGAAATTAGATTCACCTTTTTCTGACTGCAGTCCACGGAATAATTTATTTAAAATTCATCGTAAGTCCGATTTACGAAATTCCAGAGAAAAAATTACAAATACATCAGTGGTCATCTACAGTACAAATTTCATGATCTAACTCTACACATAATTCAAGTTATGACGGAAAACAGAACGCATTTTTTCAGCAGTAAAAATGCAGCTTGAGCTGCTGTCCAAAAACAGATCTTTAAAAATAGTAAACGAAGTCCAAAAAGTATGATTCCGGTGCCATTAGAACCGTATTTAGAAATAGCCTATTATAGACTCAAGAAAATCAGGTTTTCGTTAAATATTGACCTGTTTACAGCCAACTGAAGTTGGCTGTAAAAGCTTGGACAGAAACTGTTTTCAGCTTTTAGCTTTCTAACTCGTGTTCGATTGATTCCGTCAACATGTTTAGTGATCACAACGACATCAAACATCAATATTTACCAGCAAATCATCAGGTAATCAACAGGAATCAAAACAACTTCATATTAACATCACTTCATCACATTTCAAAAACATTTCATCATTAGGTTAGCTCTATGTTCAAAACTTTGTTTATGATCCTTTAGTGTTCATGGGTTCTCATCATAAAATAACTATTAACCACTCTAAATAACATGAAAATACAAGGATCTAAGTTCTTACCACTAGCTCGAGGCTAGGGGAGTTCAAGTGTAGAAAAGTGGTGGTTAAAAAAAGATGAGAGTGGTCCTTCAACTTCCGAACACACCGAGCTTCGTTGTATGCCTTCTAACACCTATGTATGCTCTTAGAATGCTTGAAGATGATCAAGTGATGGTGGTGGTGGTGCTCTTGGGTTCGGCCAATCAAGAGGAAGAGAAGAGAGAGTGTGTGAAGTGTGATGTGTGTTGAAGGTGATGAATGGATGTTAGACTTGTGGTTTTATATATAGACCTCCAACACCCCAATAACCATTGTGTCTTATGTTTCCTTAGTACTATACACAATCCTATAAATAATTCAAGAAAATCAAAGGGTGGGGCCACTACTAGAACCGGTTTTGGGGGGGGGGGGGGGGTTGGTCTAGTTGGGTTTCAATTGGTTTAGTTACTAACTAGTTAGAATCAAAGTGTTAAGTTAGTGTCTTATGTGTGCTATTAAATATATAGTGTGTTAGGGTGTTCGGGGACCCTAACTAGCTCAGAAAAATAAGAACAATGTGTTTGACAATATTTTTGTGTTCCTGGTAAAGTCCGGTTGTTCGGTTGGGTGTTGTTCCGTTAAAGTGCTTAGTTAATCCGTTTAGTGTCCTACATATATATTTTTGTAACATTTTTAATTCTCAACACTTAGGAAAGCACACAGGACTATTTAGTAACATTTCTGTACACTACTAGTATGTTAACAAGCACATGTAAGTATAACACAGTAATCAGAAAGCAGTTAAGTGATTCAGCACAGTCATCAAGCACTACAATTATCATTAATAAATTGTACGGATACATGGAATTATGAGGGTTGTCACATTCTCCCCCTGTTAAGAAAATTTCGTCCCGAAATTTAGCTCGTGGTTACTGAGGAAGCTAGTTATGTTGCGTTGGTTTCCTGGTTTTCCTGGGGTGTCACATCATCCCCCCGTTGGTTTGGAATTTCGTCTCGAAATTCCGTAGTAGCTTCAGCCTCAGTAGTGGTTGCACTTTTCTTAAACAGCTGGGGATACTTGAGTTTCATTTGGTCTTTTCGTTCCCAGGTATACTCTGGGCCACGAAGGGAATCCAAACGGACTCGAACAAGAGGTATTCTGGTACGCTTGAGAATCTTAACATCTCGATCAGTAATCTCTACTGGTTCCTCGACGAATCGCAGTTGGTCGTCGATAGTGAGCTCCTTTAAGGGAACTATGAGGGTCTCATCTGACAGACACTTCTTCAGATTCGACACATGGAAAACATTGTGAACTCCGCTGAGTTCTTCAGGTAGATTCAACCTGTAGGCGACCTTGCCAATTTTCTCAATGATTTCGAACGGTCTGACATAACGCGGATTGAGCTTGCCTCGTTTGCCAAAACGAACTACACCTTTCCAAGGTGAGACTTTGAGTAGCACTCGATCCCCAACCTGGAACTCGAGTGGTTTCCTTCGCTTATCCGCATAGCTTTTCTGACGGTCACGGGTTGCCGCCATTCGTTGTCGTATACGTGTTTTAGAGTTGTTTCCAAAAACGTAGTTTAATCTCATTCAGCTATCCAGCCGTGGGGGTTACCCCATAGTTCGAAAACATTTATCAGTTAACCATCCCATCTCCACCTTCCCTGGCTATCCAGCCCGGCACTTCGGCCGTGGGGGCTACCCCATTATTTAAACTACCAGACTCGTTTATCATATCGACTACTAACGAAAATTGATTGTGCCCTAGCGTCGGTGTCTATCATCACCGACATGCCGTGGTCCATTAGTACACGCCCGTCCGACTGGCACGGTGTGAGGTTTGTTAAACCTAATAGCGCTATTAACTAATGACCCGCTCGCCATAGCCCCGGTGATTAAGTTGATACAAAAAGGGAGGGAGTTCGCTGATAGAGTTCTAGTCTAGTAAGTCTAATACGTCCTAACAGGACGAGGAATTTACATTCCTGAACACGTCCCAAAGGACGAGGAATCCCTATTCCTGAACCCATTCTCATTCCCACCGGGAATTACCATGCTTTGTAGAAAAGTGTGAACTCACCTTGGTTTGCTCTGTTAGATTCTCAAATATAGCTAACAGTCAAGGTCGGTCAATCACGTCCTAATATGATTACCAGTTAGTCATTTAGTGGTTTCAAATAGAGCACAAAGTTCCTACACGTATCTACTACATAACATGCATTCACTTTAATAGTTCACGCTCATATAAACATTCCACCTATAGCTACTCAAGAACAAGCATACGATATTGCACATATTACTTTCATTGACATATAACATGTTAGATCATCCTCAGATAACATACTCGACATTTAGACACACAAATTACTACTTATGTCATTTCAACTTAAATATCCAAAACTGTGCTGTTTTCGGGCATTTTAATAAAATAGTTAACTTATTCCAAAAATTCCCAACTTTTTACAGAATATCTTAAACGGTCCAAATATTATTGTGTAGAAATATTGGGATCCAATTCATTACCAATATTTTATAAAAATTCATTTTTCGAACTGAAATTAGATTCACCTTTTTCTGACTGTAGTCCACGGAATAATTTATTTAAAATTCATCGTTAGTCCGATTTACGAAATTCCAGAGACAGAATTACAAATACATCAGTGGTCATCTACAGTACAAATTTCATGATCTAACTCTACACATAATTCAAGTTATGACGGAAAACAGAACGCATATTTTCAGCAGTAAAAATGCAGCTTGAGCTGCTGTCCAAAAACAAATCTTTAAAAATAGTAAACGTAGTACAAAAATCATGATTCTGGTGCCATTAGAACCGTATTTCGAAATATCCTGTTATAGACTGAGGAAAATCAGTTTTTCGTTAAATATTGACCTGTTTACAGCCAACTGAAGTTGGCTGTAAAAGCTTGGACAGAAACTGTTTTCAGCTCTTAGCTTTCTAACTCGTGTTCGATTGATTCCGTCAACATGTTTAGTGATCACAACGACATCAAACATCAATATTTACCAGCAAATCATCAGGTAATCAACAGGAATCAAAACAACTTCATATTAACATCACTTCATCACATTTCAACAACATTTCATCATTAGGTTAGCTCTATGTTCAAAACTTTGTTTATGATCCTTTAGTGTTCATGGGTTCTCATCATAAAATAACTATTAACCACTCTAAATAACATGAAAATACAAGGATCTAAGTTCTTACCACTAGCTCAAGACTAGGGGAGTTCAAGTGTAGAAAAGTGGTGGTTAAAAGAAAGATGAGAGTGGTACTTCAACTTCCGAACACACCGAGCTTCGTTGTATGCCTTCTAACACCTACGTATGCTCTTAGAATGCTTAAAGATGATCAAGTGATGGTGGTGGTGGTGCTCTTGGGTTCGGCCGATCAAGAGGAAGAGAAGAGAGAGTGTGTGAAGTGTGATGTGTGTTGAAGGTGATGAATGGATGTTAGACTTGTGGTTTTATATATAGACCTCCAACACCCCAATAACCATTGTGTCTTATGTTTCCTTAGTACTATACACAATCCTATAAATAATTCAAGAAAATCAAAGGGTGGGGCCACTACTAGAACCGGTTTTGGGGGGGGGGGTTGGTCTAGTTGGGTTTCAATTGGTTTAGTTACTAACTAGTTAGAATCAAAGTGTTAAGTTAGTGTCTTATGTGTGCTATTAAATATATAGTGTGTTAGGGTGTTCGGGGACCCTAACTAGCTCAGAAAAATAAGAACAATGTGTTTGACAATATTTTTGTGTTCCTGGTAAAGTCCGGTTGTTCGGTTGGGTGTTGTTCCCTTAAAGTGATTTGTTAATCCGTTTAGTGTCCTACATATATATTTTTGTAACATTTTTAATTCTCAACACTTAGGAAAGCACACAGGACTATTTAGTAACATTTATGTACACTACTAGTATGTTAACAAGCACATGTAAGTATAACACAGTAATCAGAAAGCAGTTAAGTGATTCAGCACAGTCATCAAGCACTTCAATTATCATTAATAAATTATACGGATACATGGAATTATGAGGGTTGTCACATTCTTCCCCTGTTAAGAAAATTTCGTCCCGAAATTTAGCTCGTGGTTACTGAGGAAGCTAGTTATGTTGCGTTGGTTTCCTGGTTTTCCTGGGGTGTCACATCATCCCCCCGTTGGTTTGGAATTTCGTCCCGAAATTCCGTAGTAGCTTCAGCCTCAGTAGTGGTTGCACTTTTCTTTAACAGCTGGGGATACTTGAGTTTCATTTGGTCTTTTCGTTCCCAGGTATACTCTGGGCCACGAAGGGAATCCCAACGGACTCGAACAAGAGGTATTCTGGTACGCTTGAGAATCTTAACGTCTCGATCAGTAATCTCTACTGGTTACTCGACGAATCGCAGTTGGTCGTCGATAGTGAGCTCCTTTAAGGGAACTATGAGGGTCTCATCTGACAGACACTTCTTCAGATTCGACACATGGAAAACATTGTGAACTCCGCTGAGTTCTTCAGGTAGATTCAACCTGTAGGCGACCTTGCCAATTTTCTCAATGATTTCGAACGGTCTGACATAACGCGGATTGAGCTTGCCTCGTTTGCCAAAACGAACTACACCTTTTCAAGGTGAGACTTTGAGTAGCACTCGATCCCCAACCTGGAACTCGAGTGGTTTCCTTCGCTTATCCGCATAGCTTTTCTAACGGTCACGGGCTGCCGCCATTCGTTGTCGTATATGTGTTTTAGAGTTGTTTCCAAAAACGTAGTTTAATCTCATTCAGCTATCCAGCCGTGGGGGTTACCCCATAGTTCGAAAACATTTATCAGTTAACCATCCCATCTCCACCTTCCCTGGCTATCCAGCTACCCCATTATTTAAATTACCAGACTCGTTTATCATATCGACTACTAACGAAAATTGATTGTGCCCTAGCGTCGGTGTCCATCATCACCGACGTGCCATAGTCCATTAGTACACGCCCGTCCGACTGGCACGGTGTGAGGTTTGTTATACCTAATAGCGCTATTAACTAATGACCCGCTCGCCATAGCCCCGGCGATTAAGTTTATACAAAAAGGGAGGGACTTCGCTGATAGAGTTCTAGTCTAGTAAGTCTAATACGTCCCAACAGGACGAGGAATTTACATTCCTGAACACGTCCCAAAGGACGAGGAATCCCTATTCCTGAACCCATTCTCATTCCCACCGGGAATTACCATGCTTTATAGAAAAGTGTGAACTCACCTCGGTTTGCTCTGTTAGATTCTCAAATATAGCTAACAGTCAAGGTCGGTCAATCACGTCCTAATATGATTACCAGTTAGTCATTTAGTGGTTTCAAATAGAGCACAAAGTTCCTACACGTATCTGCTACATAACATGCATTCACTTTAATAGTTCACGCTCATATAAACATTCCACCTATAGCTACTCAAGAACTAGCATACGATATTGCACATATTACTTTCATTGACATATAACATGTTAGATCATCCTCAGATAACATACTCGACATTTAGACACACAAATTACTACTTATGTCATTTCAACTTAAATATCAAAAACTGTGCTGTATTCGGGCATTTTAATAAAACAGTTAACTTATTCCAAAAATTCCCAACTTTTTACAGAATATCTTAAACGGTCCAAATATTATTTTGTAAAAATCTCGGGATCCAATTCATTACCAATATTTAATAAAAATTCATTTTCTGAACTGAAATTAGATTCACCTTTTTCTGACTGCAGTCCACGGAATAATTTATTTAAAATTCATCGTATGTCCGATTTACGAAATTCCGGAGACAAAATTACAAATACATTAGTGGTCATCTACAGTACAAATTTCATGATCTAACTCTACATATAATTCAAGTTATGACGGAAAACATAACGCATATTTTCAGCAGTAAAAATGCAGCTTGAGGTGCTGTCCAAAAACAGATCGTTAAAAATAGTAAACGAAGTACAAAAATAATGATTCTGGTGCCATTAGAACCGTATTTCGAAATAGCCTGTTATAGACTCAAGAAAATCAGTTTTTCGTTAAATATTGACCTGTTTACAGCCAACTGAAGTTGGCTGTAAAAGCTTGGACAAAAACTGTTTTCAGCTTTTAGCTTTCTAACTCGTGTTCGATTGATTCCGTCAACATGTTTAGTGATCACAACGACATCAAACATCAATATT
Source organism: Helianthus tuberosus (assembly GCA_030545235.1). Taxonomy (NCBI): domain Eukaryota; kingdom Viridiplantae; phylum Streptophyta; class Magnoliopsida; order Asterales; family Asteraceae; genus Helianthus; species Helianthus tuberosus. The sequence goes on from JARYGA010012126.1 coordinate 8,916, forward strand.
TACCAGCAAATCATCAGGTAATCAACAGGAATCAAAACAACTTCATATTAACATCACTTCATCACATTTCAACAACATTTCATCATTAGGTTAGCTCTATGTTCAAAACTTTGTTTATGATCCTTTAGTGTTCATGGGTTCTCATCATAAAATAACTATTAACCACTCTAAATAACATGAAAATACAAGGATCTAAGTTCTTACCACTAGCTCAAGGCTAGGGGAGTTCAAGTGTAGAAAAGTGGTGGTTAAAAGAAAGATGAGAGTGGTCCTTCAACTTCCGAACTCACCGAGCTTCGTTGTATGCCTTCTAACACCTATGTATGCTCTTAGAATGCTTGAAGATGATCAAGTGATGGTGGTGGTGGTTCTCTTGGGTTCGGCCGATCAAGAGGAAGAGAAGAGAGAGTGTGTGAAGTGTGATGTGTGTTGAAGGTGATGAATGGATGTTAGACTTGTGGTTTTATATATAGACCTCCAACACCCCAATAACCATTGTGTCTTATGTTTCCTTAGTACTATACACAATCCTATAAATAATTCAAGAAAATCAAAGGATGTGGCCACTACTAGAACCGGTTTTGGGGGGGGGGGGGGGGTTGGTCTAGTTGGGTTTCAATTGGTTTAGTTACTAACTAGTTAGAATCAAAGTGTTAAGTTAGTGTCTTATGTGTGCTATTAAATATATAGTGTGTTAGGGTATTCGGGGACCCTAACTAGCTCAGAAAAATAAGAACAATGTGTTTGACAATATTTTTGTGTTCCTGGTAAAGTCCGGTTGTTCGGTTGGGTGTTGTTCCGTTAAAGTGCTTAGTTAATCCGTTTAGTGTCCTACATATATATTTTTGTAACATTTTTAATTCTCAACACTTAGGAAAGCACACAGGACTATTTAGTAACATTTCTGTACACTACTAGTATGTTAACAAGCACATGTAAGTATAACACAGTAATCAGAAAGCAGTTAAGTGATTCAGCACAGTCATCAAGCACTTCAATTATCATTAATAAATTGTACGGATACATGGAATTATGAGGGTTGTCACATTCTCCCCCTGTTAAGAAAATTTCGTCCCGAAATTTAGCTCGTGGTTACTGAGGAAGCTAGTTATGTTGCGTTGGTTTCCTGGTTTTCCTGGGGTGTCACATCATCCCCCCGTTGGTTTGGAATTTCGTCTTGAAATTCCGTAGTAGCTTCAGCCTCAGTAGTGGTTGCACTTTTCTTAAACAGCTGGGGATACTTGAGTTTCATTTGGTCTTCTCGTTCCCAGGTATACTCTGGACCACGAAGGGAATCCCAACGGACTCGAACAAGAGGTATTCTGGTACGCTTGAGAATCTTAACATCTCGATCAGTAATCTCTACTGGTTCCTCGACGAATCACAGTTGGTCGTCGATAGTGAGCTCCTTTAAGGGAACTATGAGGGTCTCATCTGACAGACACTTCTTCAGATTCGACACATGGAAAACATTGTGAACTCCGCTGAGTTCTTCAGGTAGATTCAACCTGTAGGCGACCTTGCCAATTTTCTCAATGATTTCGAACGGTCTGACATAACGCGGATTGAGCTTGCCTCGTTTGCCAAAACGAACTACACCTTTCCAAGGTGAGACTTTGAGTAGCACTCGATCCCCAACCTGGAACTCGAGTGGTTTCCTTCGCTTATCCGCATAGCTTTTCTGACGGTCACGGGCTGCCGCCATTCGTTGTCGTATATGTGCAATCTTCTCGGTTGTATCCACTACAAGTTCTAGGCCAGTGATTTGACTGTCACCAACTTCTACCCAACAGAGAGGTGATCGGCACTTCCGTCCGTACAATGCCTCAAACGGAGCGTCCTATATGCTGGTGTGGTAACTGTTGTTATACGAGAACTCCACTAACGGGAGGTGTTTTTCCCAGCCATTACCAAAATCGATTACACATGCCCTAAGCATGTCTTCAAGGGTTTGGATGGTGCGTTCAGACTGCCCATCCGTTTGCGGGTGATATGCTGTGCTCATGTCTAATCGAGAACCAAAGGACTTGTGCATAGCTTGCCACAATTCAGATGTAAAACGTGAGTTACGATCAGAAATGATGGAGGTTGGCACTCCGTGCCTTGATACTACTTCCTTTAGGTAGATGTCTGCTAGAGTAGAAAACTTATATGTTTCCTTGATGGCCAGAAATTGTGCAGACTTGGTCAGTCGATCCACGATCACCCAAATGGTATCATTTCCGCATTGAGATCTTGGCAGGCCAGTAACGAAATCCATGGAAATTTGCTCCCACTTCCATTTCGGGATCTCTGGTTGTTGAAGTAGGCCTGATGGTTTCTGATATTCAGTCTTGACTCTCGCACAAGTCAAGCATTTACTGACGTAAGTTGCTATGTGGGCTTTCATGCCAGGCCACCAGTATACAGTCTTTAGGTCGTGGTACATCTTATCCGAACCAGGATGTACTGAGTAACGAGACTTATGTGCTTCATCCATCACAAGCTCGCGTAAGCCTCCATAAAGTGGAACCCATATGCGTCCGTTAACATAGTAGGCACCGTCGCCCTTTTGTTCTAACCGCTGCCTCGACCCTCGTAAGGATTCAGCCCTGATGTTCTCTGCTTTCAATGCTTCAACCTGAGCATCTCGTATCTGGGCGGGAAGGCTAGAGTGAATGGTAAGCTGTAACGCACATACACGCTTAGGTATAGTATCCTTTCGACTGAGGGCGTCGGCCACCACATTGGCCTTGCCCGGATGGTACTTGATCGCGCATTCGTAATCGTTCAAGAGTTCGACCCATCGGCGTTGGCGCATGTTTAACTCCTTTTGCTTGAAGATATGCTCAAGACTCCTGTGATCGGTGTAAATGGTGCACTTGGTACCGTACAGGTAATGTCTCCATATCTTAAGCGCGAAAACAACTGCTCCCAATTCCAAGTCGTGCGTAGTGTAGTTCCTTTCGTGAACTTTAAGTTGGCATGATGCGTAGGCAATGACCTTGTCACGTTGCATCAACACGCAACCAAGTCCTTGGATGGAAGCGTCGCAGTAAGCCACAAAATCATCTATGCCTTCGGGCAATGAGATGATAGGCGCGCTACAAAGTCTATCTTTCAAGTGTTGAAATGCGGACTCCTGTGCATCACCCCAACGATAGGTGACACCCTTCTGAGTCAGTGAAGTGAGAGGTTGCGCAATCTTTGAGAAATCCTTGATAAACCTTCTGTAATACCCTGCCAAACCCAAGAATTGGCGGATTTCTGTTGGTGTGCGGGGTGCAGGCCAGTTCTTGATCGAGTCAACCTTGGATGGATCTACATGAATCCCATCCTTGTTTACCACATGGCCTAGAAAGCGGACTTCGCGAAGCCAGAAGTCACATTGCAAAAGCTTGGCATACAACTGCTCTTTTCGAAGAAGTTCCAGAATAAGCCTCAGGTGTTGCTCGTGTTCCTCCTGACTCTTAGAATAGATCAGGATGTCGTCGATGAAGACTATGACAAATTTATCCAGGTAAGGTTTGCACACACGGTTCATGAGATCCATGAAGACCGCAGGTGCATTCGTTAATCCGAAAGGCATAACTAGAAACTCGTAATGGCCGTAACGAGTTCTTAATGCTGTTTTGGAGATGTCCTCTTCTCGGACTCTCAACTAATGGTATCCTGATCTCAAATCAATCTTAGAGTAATAGCTCGACCCTTGCAACTGGTCGAACAGGTCGTCAATGCGTGGTAGAGGATAACGATTCTTCACGGTCACCTTGTTGAGTTCACGGTAGTCGATACACATTCTGAAGGTACCGCCTTTCTTCTTCATGAATAACACTGGAGCTCCCCAAGGCGAAGAGCTAGGACGTATGAAACCCTTTTCCAAGAGTTCTTGTAGCTGTGTGGACAGTTCTTCAAGTTCTGATGGGGCTAGACGATATGGTGCTCGAGCTACTGGTGCTGCTCCAGGAGCTAGCTCGATTTGAAACTCAACTTGACAATGAGGCAGAAGACCAGATAATTCCTCAGGAAATACCTCAGGAAAATCGCGTACAATAGGTATGTCTTCTATCGTCCTTTCTTACGCGGATGAATCAGAAACGAGGGCTAGAATAGCGGTGTGGCCCTTTCGCAAACACTTCCGGGCCTTAAGGAAAGAGATAATGCCTACGACAGCACCACTCTTGTCGCCATGAATCATGAGAGGTTCTTCACCAGAAAGAGGAATGCGGACGATTTTCTCCTTACAAACAATCTCCGCTTGGTGATGAGATAGCCAATCCATTACAATAACGACGTCGAAACTACCAAGTGTGATAGGAATAAGATCGATAGGGAAAGTCTGACCAGCTAAGATAAGGTTACAACCTTTAACTATGTGTGTGGCTGCAAGACTTTTACCGTTTGCTAGTTCTACCGTGTGTTTGGTGTTCAAAAGTGTTGGAGTGCGCTTAAGCATCTGAGTAACTTTTAAGGACACGTAGCTAGTATTGGCACCCGAATCAAATAAAACAGTAATAAAGAAATCATCCAGAAGAAACTTACCCATCACAATGTTGGGATCGTTCCTTGCATTACCCTGACGTAGCACGAACACACGTCCCCTGGCACCATTGCCATTGTTGTTTCCCCCATTGCAGTTTCCATTCCCCTGATTGTTGTTGTTCTGGTTCTGATTTAGCTGGGGGCAGTCTTTCTTGAAATGGCCCTCAGCACCACATTGAAAGCACCCTTTGTTGTTACCTTGTTGTTGCTGCTGCTAGCGTTGATTTGGTGGAGCTTGCTGTTGCTGTCGGTTCTGATTCGCCGGACGCTGACTCCTGCAATCCCTTGCTATGTGACCAGGCTTGTTGCATCGATGACAGTTGCCTTTACCACATGGCCCGCTGTGGTACAAGTTACAGCGATTACATTTAGGGTGATTTCCCTTGTATCCACCCTACCCTTGATTTCCAGAAGGCTGCTGATTGGGGCTCCTATGGTCCTCAGTCCTTCATTGCTGAGACTGAGACTGAACAGAGGTAGAGCCTTTGCCCGAATTTCTATCCCATTTTCTCTTGTGATCATTGGGGGCATTAGTAGTAGCAGCGGTAATACGCTTGGGCAGCCTGTTCTGCTCAACTGCCTGATCGGTGAGGCGATGAGCCAACTTGATGATTTGTTGAATGGTGCCCAGATTAGCTGAGGTTACGTGACTCTGAATCTCTGGTACAAGACCCTTGAGGTACAGCTCAATACGTTTGATGGGAGGGTCCACCATTGTAGGACACAAGATGGCCAACTCATTTGACCTCTTCATGTATGCCTCGATCTCAGACCCCGTCATCTTCAAATTGAAAAATTCCACTTCCAGCTTGTGGATGTCGTCACGACTGCAGTACTCTTCTTTGATCAACTCTTTGAAGTCATTCCATGGGGTGGCATTAGCAATCGCCAGCCCAAGTAGTTGAACATGTGCCTTCCACCAAGTTAACGCAGCACCTTCAAGCGTTCCGGTAGCAAATTTCACCCTACGATCCTCAGGGCATTCACACATCTCGAAAACAGACTCAAGCTTCTCGAACCAGTGAAGAAGGCCTACAGCTCCTTCTGTGCCGCTGAAAGTACTAGGTCGGAAATCCATGAAGGTTTTGAACATGCACACAGGAGGCTGAGCATGTTGACCTGTTGCGCAAGAATAAAAGACAAGGTTAAGCACGAGGGTTGGTTTGCGAAGGTAGGATCTAAACGTCCTAGGGTGGGTTGATATGGCAGGTTATACCTCCTGCAGGGATAGCTGCGAGTTCCTCAGCAACTCGTTCATTGATCAAAGCCGTCAACTGGGCCTGAGTTAGGTTGATACGTCCTCCGCGTCCGTTCATGATCTTCACAACGAAGCAACGTAAGTGAGAAAAGTGTCGCGAAAGTGCGTAAGTGTGGGACGATAGTAGAGAGTAAGCACACAAGGTTCAAATTGCAATTATCACGTTAATTAATGCACAATGTGAACTATCTAACCGATAATACAACATAAATCATACCACCTATTGTGTCGAGTCTTGCACATGGAGCGAAGCGTCGTTGTGGATCGTTGAGCACTGTACAGGTTATAGTCTGGTTTTATCAAAAAGCTTTTCCCTTTTTAAAACCAAGTTCACTATAACCAATGGCTCTGATACCAATCTGTCACACCCCCAAAATCCACCACGTGGAGCATCACCGCTTGGAGGCGTGACATGACCAGGATCGAGCCACCAATCATATTGAACAATGTATTTAAGTAAATGAAACCAACCACAATACAATTGGTGACCAAAAGTAAGTTAACCAAGTTCAATTTAAACAGCGGAAGCATAAGACATTAAACCAAAACATAAGTTCGTAGTTCATAAGTTTTAAAGACTCAAAACATAAGTTTCATAAGTTCATAAGGTTTATGTAATAAGTACGGGACATAACAGTTCGCATCCCACAACGACCACCTCCATGTGCAAGCCCCATGGCATCTAGCGACCTACAAAGCATGTAACAACGAGTCAACAACAAAGTTGAGTGAGTTCACGGTTGGTTGTCCCTTTTAGAGTTGTTTCCAAAAACGTAGTTTAATCTCATTCAGCTATCCAGCCATGGGGGTTACCCCATAGTTCTAAAACATTTATCAGTTAACCATCCCATGTCCACCTTCCCTGGCTATCCAGCCCGAAACTTCGGCCATGGGGGCTACCCCATTATTTAAACTACCAGACTCGTTTATCATATCGACTACTAACAAAAATTGATTGTGCCCTAGCGTCGGTGTCTATCATCACCGACGTGCCATAGTCCATTAGTACACGCCCGTCTGACTGGCACGGTGTGAGGTTTGTTAAACCCAATAGCGTTATTAACTAATGACCCGCTCGCCATAGCCCCGGCGATTAAGTTGATACAAAAAGGGAGGGACTTCGCTGATAGAGTTCTAGTCTAGTAAGTCTAATACGTCCCAACAGGACGAGGAATTTACATTCCTGAACACGTCCCAAAGGACGAGGAATCCCTATTCCTGAACCCATTCTCATTCCCACCGGGAATTACCATGCTTTGTAGAAAAGTGTGAACTCACCTCGGTTTGCTCTGTTAGATTCTCAAATATAGCTAACAGTCAAGGTCGGTCAATCACGTCCTAATATGATTACCAGTTAGTCATTTAGTGATTTCAAATAGAGCACAAAGTTCCTACACATATCTACTACATAACATGCATTCACTTTAATAGTTCACGCTCATATAAACATTCCACTTATAGCTACTCAAGAACGAGCATACGACATTGCACATATTACTTTCATTGACATATAACATGTAAGATCATCCTCAGATAACATACTCGACATTTAGACACGCAAATTACTACTTATGCCATTTCAACTTAAAAAATCCAAAACTGGGCAGTTTTCGGGCATTTTAATAAATAGTTAACTTATTCCAAAAATTCCCAAATTTTTACAGAATATCTTAAACGGTGCAAATATTATTGTGTAAAAATCTCGAGATCCAATTCACTACCAATATTTTATAAAAATTCATTTTCCAAACTGAAATCAGATTCACCTTTTTCTGACTGCAGTCCACGGAATAATTTTTTAAAATTCATCGTAAGTCCGATTTATGAAATTCTAGTGGGAGAATTACAAATACGTCAGTGGTCATCTACAGTACAAATTTCAAGATCTAACTCTACACACAATTCAAGTTATGACGGAAAACAGAACGCATATTTTCAGCAGTAAAAATGCAGCTTGAGCTGCTGTCCAAAAATAGAACTTTAAAAATAGTAAACGAAGTCCAAAAATTATGATTCCGGTGCCATTAGAACCGTATTTCAAAATATCCTGTTATAGACTCAAGAAAATCCGTTTTTTGTTAAATATTGACCTGTTTACAGCCAACTGAAGTTGGCTGTAAAAGCTTGGACAGAAACTGTTTTCAGCTTTTAGCTTTCTAACTCGTGTTTGATTGATTCCGTCAACATGTTTAGTGATCACAACAACATCAAACATCAATATTTACCAGCAAATCATCAGGTAATCAACAAGAATCAAAACAACTTCATATTAACATCACTTCATCACATTTCAACAACATTTCATCATTAGGTTAGCTCTATGTTCAAAACTTTGTTTATGATCCTTTAGTGTTCATGGGTTCTCATCATAAAATAACTATTAACCACTCTAAATAACATGAAAATACAAGGATCTATGTTCTTACCACTAGCTCAAGGCTAGGGGAGTTCAAGTGTAGAAAAGTGGTGGTTAAAAGAAGATGAGAGTGGTCCTTCAACTTCCGAACACACCGAGCTTCGTTGTATGCCTTCTAACACCTATGTATGCTCTTAGAATGCTTGAAGATGATCAAGTGATGGTGGTGGTGGTGCTCTTGGGTTCGGCCGATCAAGAGGAAGAGAAGAGAGTGTGTGTGAAGTGTGATGTGTGTTGAAGGTGATGAATGGATTTTAGACTTGTGGTTTTATATATAGACCTCCAACACCCCAATAACCATTGTGTCTTATGTTTCCTTAGTACTATACACAATCCTATAAATAATTCAAGAAAATCAAAGGGTGGGGCCACTACTAGAACCGGTTTTTTTTTTGGGGGGGGGGGGGTTGGTCTAGTTGGGTTTCAATTGGTTTAGTTACTAACTAGTTAGAATCAAAGTGTTAAGTTAGTCTCTTATGTGTGCTATTAAATATATAGTGTGTTAGGGTTTTCGGGGACCCTAACTAGCTCAGAAAAATAAGAACAATTTGTTTGACAATATTTTTGTGTTTCGGGTAAAGTTTAGGTTGGGTGTTGTTCCGTTAAAGTGTTTAATTAATCCGTTTAGTGTCCTACATATATATTTTTGTAACATTTTTAATTCCCAACCCTTAGGAAAGCACACAGGACTATTTAGTAACTTTTCTTTACACTACTAGTATGTTAACAAGCACATGTAAGTATAACACAATAATCAGAAAGTAGTTAAGTGATTCAGCACAATCATCAAGCACTTCAATTATCATTAATAAATTGTACGGATACATGGAATTATGAGGATTGTCATAGTTGGGCAGAAATAGGAGAAAGTCAATTATCAGGTCCTGAAATCGTACAGGAAACCACCGACAAGATAACTCAAATCAAGGAAAGACTGAAGACCGCTCGAGATCGCCAGAAGAGTTATGCAGACAATCGACGCAAGCCACTGGAATTTCAAATTGGAGACAAGGTACTCTTAAAAGTTTCTCCTTGGAAAGGAGTAGTTCGATTTGGTAAGAAAGGAAAGCTTAGTCCAAGGTACATAGGACCATTCCCAATAATCCAACGCATAGGACCAGTCGCCTATCGCTTACAACTACCAGAAGAACTAACTGGAGTACACGACGTATTTCATGTATCCAACCTCAAGAAATGTTTATCTGACGAGTCCCTGGTAGTACCTCTTCAAGATATAGAGGTAAATGAAAAGCTAAAATTTGTTGAGAAACCACTCCAAATAGAAGACAGAAAAGTCAAGTTTCTCAAACACAAAAGACTAGTACTGGTCAAGGTCAAGTGGGATTCAAAAAGAGGACCTGAGTACACCTGGGAACTGGAATCGGAAATGAAGCGAAAGTATCCTCACTTATTTCAGTAAATCTCGAGGACGAGATTTAAATAAGGTGGGGAGGATGTAAGGACATGCAAAAATGTCCCAAAACGACCCGTAAGTGAAAACCCGGACCCCTGAAACCCTAATGCTCATGAAAAACCAAGAAAACAAGAAATTTGTATTTCTGGCGGGCCACGTAAGCCAAAAGGCTAAGCCTATGCAGGCCGCGACATACCCACAATCGACCAGGACACGTTCCAGGCCACGTGTCAGCCACGTGGTGGGCCTACACGTGACACGCTAGCCCTAGACGTAGAATAGGGGGCCCTCGCGGGCCGCATAAGGTTTAAGTGAGGGTTTACGCGGGCCGTGTAAAACCCAAAAAGTTGCTATAAATTGCCTGTGCATGGGCTGATCATCTGTGTGCGCAAAATTTATCAAAATCACAATCTTTATGTTCGAAAATCACATTCAAAGTAGGAAAACGCTGCTACGATCAAGGGTAATAACTCGATCACTGCTACGATACAATGTCCGATCGATTGAAACCGATCCGATGGATGTTTAAGTGCTGCCCGAATCCAGGCTATGCTTTGTCATTCGTCGTGAGGGCTTTGATTTCGTGAGATGTCGTAAATGTTGTATTAAGTTACTTACCTAGTTTCGTGTGCATTGTTATTTAATTAGGTCACAAGGCTAAATCAGTAGGCAAGGTTCTGTCCAGTTAAACCTGCAATGTGAGTCATTCTCTTTTTATCAACCATGTTTTACAATACCCAAATTATTTTCAAAAGTTATAATTACAGGGATTAAGTCTTGGTTATCTTGAATCACTGGCAAGTGGGGTATTGTGCACATTACTAATTTCTCACGATTAGGTAAACAAACCTAACCATGATAATCATCACTACTTGGGTGAAAGGACCCAATAGTGGTATGACCATCGTCACCAGGGTGTGACACGACGCCAGATAAAAACAAGATAGTAGCCATTGTAATCGCTCTTATGCTGTAATCTATGACTAATGTGTTATTTTATATAACCTGAATGACTCGCCAGTATTTCCCCGTTGATAAAATATTTTTAAAACATGTTTCAGGTGATTTACTATGAACCAAGGAAAAGTGTCACGTAGCACTAAAGCTTGAAGAGGTGGCTCAGTAAAATAAATAAACATGTTTTGTAAAACAAGGGATTTCCTAGAAAAATTCCCTTTATTGTAATTATGGGTGTTATCCCCAAATTGTGAAATAAAATAATTGGGCATTTTCAATTTAAAAGATCATGTCAACATTTCCGCTGCCAAATTAAATAATAAATACCACGGGTTTCTGTTCCGCGGCTTCTGGACCGGGTAACACCGGGCCGGGGGCCGTGACATTAATGCATCATACTTACATGTGCATCACATATTGCATGATGTCACTTCATTATTACATGCAAATCATATTTTCACAAACGATGCACAAAGCACAGTTAGCGGATAACTCAGAAAAATGCTGACGAGGTTCAGTACATAGACAGACAGTGTTTTGAGACCCAGTATGGGCCAAAGACTAAGTACTACACTAGTATGGTGTGTAGGAAAGTAAAGACCACAAAACTGCATTTTTAAGTGATAGTTTAAGTGCTGGAAAGTGCCTAAAACTCACCCAAAGTGCTTAATTCAGCATATTTCAGCAAAAATCAGCTTTTTAACAAGCTAGTAACATGCAAAAGTATGACTAAATGGTCCTGAATGTTTTCCTAAGTGTCGGAAATTAAAAGTGTCACAAAAGGGTACATAAAGAGCACTAAACAGTATAGTTTGACACTTTAACGAACCGGTATCTAACCGAACAACCGGACACTACCCGAAACACCAAAATTACACTAGAAGCATTATTTTACTATTTCTGAGCTAGTTATGATTTCCGAACACCCTAACACACTGTATAACACCTAATACACATAAACACTAACTATTACACTTAAGATCTAACTAATTAACCTAACTTGTCTTTAAACCACAACTAATACCCCCCCCCCATGGTGGACGGTCACCAATGTGGCCCCACCCCCATGATCTTACTTGATCTACTTGGATTTGATTAGGATCTTGCCATGTACTTAGTAGACACATTACACAATGGATAAAGGTTAATATGGTTATAAGTAGATCATCATTCTCATTCTCACACCCACTCAACACACACACACTTTCTTTCTCCTCTCCCTCTCTTGGTCTCGGCCGAGAACACCCCTCACACCACCACCATTGTCAACCTTTGATCATCTAATCCAAGTTCATCAAAAGGTGCTAGAAGGTGTCTTAAGAAGTGTGGAGCTTGTGGATCTTCAAGGACCTCTTCCATTTGCTATTATCCACCCCATTTGTCACCTTCATCTTCTTGTGTTCTTCCCTAGCACTTGTGCTAGTAGTAAGCTTCTTGTCACTTGATTTAACTTCATATTTAGTTGGTTAAAGGATGTTATGTAAGATGTTAATCACAAGAACACTAAAGAACATAATCATGAAACCTTAACATAAGCTTAATAACATAAGAATACATGTTGATTAGTGTTGTTTTGCTTCTTGATGATTGATTATTTGTGTTAGTGATGTTAGACATCATATGAAACCTACTAGATTGTGATTAAACACATGGTCTAGTAAGTTAAGGTGATGATCTTGTGAAAGACCAAGATCATCATACTTTATGTTTCTCATGAACTTGAAGAATGAAAATGATTTTATGAATGAAGAAGCATGTAACATGATTACTAGACATAAACTTGGATGCTTTCAAAAATAGTTTTTGAAAGAAACAAAGTTAAATAACATGATTTACATAGACTTGGTTTTTACATAAACAAACACTATTTTTAAGGGTTAAACAAGTGTAGAAACACTTGTGAAGCAAGAAGATTTCATAAAGAAATGTTTTTGTAAAACATGTTTACAAGTTGTAAACACCTAAATCTTTCAAGAATGAAACTTTTAAAAAACTAAACACATTTTAAAGGGTAACTAAACCTACAAAACACACTACCAAGTTACTACAAGTTTTTATGAAAGTTCAAGTTCATGTTGTTATATAAATCACATGATTATGGCAATTGGTAAGTGTAAGTTGCTTAGGGTTGATTGATGATTGTTTGTGATGATTTTGAAAAGAAAATGATATGCTTTAAAAGCATGGACACCTCCATTTTTAGGGGAAACTATTGCAAAATTTTCTAAAAATATAAACACTTAGAAAAATATTTTCTAACAAATATTTACAAGTGTATTTTAACTATGGTTTTCAATGTAAACTTTGCCATAATTTTTGTTACAAAAATACAAATATTGGAGGTTGGTTTTTATAAATAAAAATGGGTAAATATATATTTAGAATATATATACATCAAAGACATGATGTGTATGAATATTTGTATACCTTCTGCAATAGTTATATTATTTTAGGGTTTTGAAATAATATGACATAACAAAATACCAAGAAATTACAATCCAAGAGATTACAAAAAATCATATGGAATAAATATATAACTTACACACAAAATATTGTGAAACCGAACTAGAAATGTAACTTACCAAAATATTCCAGAAAATATGCTTATAAATATATTTTTGGTAAATGATATTTTGGATACAAAGAAGCAAAAATATGATTTTTCCAAATATTACCAAGTTATATCATATTTTTGACAAGGAGAAAGTATATTATTTTCGGGAAGTAAAAAAATATATTTTCTTGGAATACATTGTTTTGGATAACATAAGTTTATATATATTTTCTGAAGTGAGACTTGAAAATATATTAATTTGAAACTACAAATAAGTTTTGTCAAAAGAAAAATTATGAATAATTTTTCTAAGTAATAAAACATATATTTTGGAAATATGTATTGGATATTTATACCAGAATAATTAATCAGAAGTTAAGTATAAGAATACTTAACAAATACAAGGATATGAATATACATGTATGAGATACCCCCATCCTTGGGAATGAAATATAAGTATAAATACTTGAGAAGTATTATTACAAAAATATTGTTTAACAATTACTCCAAAAATTATAAATATAATTTAAGTTGAAATATTAATTATTTTGACAATAATTATATTGGAATGATATCAGAAACGTAACTCAAAAACATTATTACCAAGACAAGGCACGACCCGTTCGTCTAATAGACCCTAGTACATTGTAAGTAGTCGTGTTTGCTGAAAGGATTTGAGTTACGAGTACTGAAGAGGCAAGACTGTGAGTTCATAACCCCACCTTTTTACGGTTTTACATTTTTATAAATGCTTTCGGGGTGGAAAGACATGCACGTTTTGTAGAAACATACAAAGTTTTCGACGAACAAGGATTTCATATTTTAGACAAAGCACGTTTTGCAAGAACATACGATGTTTTTGAATAAACGAAAACTCATATTTCTAAATCTTGTTACGAATGGATTTCAAGGAACTCAAATGGTTTACGAAAGATTTATACTAAGGATACCGATTTTACAAAACAAATGCGTATTTTCGAAACGTGAATAATTTTCATGATTAGGGACGGGATTGTCCTAGTGATAATAATGGGACTGGGTTGGTCTGCGTACGTAAAATAAGACAACTCAGTGAGTTCATGTCCCCCTTTTCTTTAAATTGTTTTGTTTATTAATTTCATGGGTGAAATACATGTTACAAAAGGATTACATACAAATACAATTGGTATGGTTAGCCTAGGAAAGTACAGTAGATCATGTGAATGGGTAGGCGCATACTTGAGACCATTAATCCTCGTATAAGGACCGAGGGGCATGAGTGATAGATCTATTTGGGTGTAGCGAGCCCACACCCATAAGGACCAGGGTGGCCCATAGGGTGACTATGTCTTCCAGCCGGAAGCCCGGTACAAATTTGCTAGGTTTGAGCCTTCCTACGCCGTCGCACATATCAGTGGCCTTGCAAACCATTGGTGATCTTTTCCTTGTTTGCTTTCATACCGGGATTTACAAACATACATACATTGTTTACAAAGGTTTTATACATACATATACACAAACACATGAACTCACTCAACTTTTGTTGATGTTTTTAAACTACATGTATTTCAGGAAATTAAGTGGATCTGGCGGGTGTTTGCATGTTTCACGCTGCGTCATGAATAAAGGATGTCATCCGAAGTCGTAGGGTTTAGGAGATGTATCTTATTCCTGGACGGGATACATGGTTCTAAACTAGGGTTTATTTAAGGTCTTTTGTCGAGTCTTCGTGAACTCATTTAAACATGTTGTGGTTGTAACTTAAATTTGGAGTCTATGTTTCAGACAAGTATGTTGTGGCATTTTTAAACTTAATTTCATGGATGAACATCTTATGGTTTAATCATATAGTTGTTGTTATGATTGAATGCTATGGTATTAAGAAAGTCACACCGTAACCACGCTTCTGCAAAAGTCAGGGTGTGACAGCTTGGTATCAGAGCTTCGATCGTAGCGAACTAGGATTCTTTCTCGAGTCTAGACTACGATCATTAGGGCTCTCACGAAAATGTTTTCATAACATATTTTCATTGCATACACGAAATGTCTAGATCCAGGAAACAAACATTTTTACAAATAAAAGACACAAAATACATATCAAGGAATTCATTTATGGTTCAGTCTGAGAGACTAGGTAATTCAGTCTGAGAGACTCGGGAGTTAGTCTGTGAGACTAGCTGGGGCAGTCCGAGAGACTGGATAGTTCAGTCTGAGAGGTTGGGTAGTCTGAGAGACTAGTTGGGACAGTTTGAGAAACTGGGAGGTTTAGTCTGGGAGACTAGGTGGTTCAGTCTGAGAGGCTGGGTGGGATAGTCTGGGAAGACTAGGATGAATACATGCTTACATTGTTACTACTTACATACTTATTTGATGAGTGTTGATGTATGTGCATATGTTATGATTGTTTTGTTACAGACACCATGTCCTCATCTGAGAGTGGACTGTCAGATACTGTAGACCCTATGGCCATAGTTTCGGACGATGAGATTGTCCCAGACTTTGACAACTGTTCTCTGTAATCGATATACAATGTAAAACAATGTTGGTTATTAATAAAAAATTTGCCTTGGTGTTATTATATGTGTTTTGGTGTTATTATGTGTGTATTTGTGTTTGATGATTTTACAATTTGATTCGATTCCGATTTCAAGCTTTAAATCGCTTTCTGGAAGGTTATACGCAAACTGGTGCGTAAACGCAGTCAGTTTAATGCAACAAACACTCCAGAATAGTGACATAGGCTTAACATACCTTAAATAACCTCCACATAACTTAGAAATAAGTTTTGGATGGTTTGGTGTGTTGAAATCAAGTTTGTTCGATCGCAGGGACTAGTTGTGTCAAACTGTGAAACTATATCGATTTGTATAGTAACGAACATTCCAGAACTTGATCATAAGTTAAAAATACCCTAAATATCCTTTACATAGCTTAGAAATAGGCTTTGAGGGTTCGGTATGCTAAAATAAACTTTATTGATCAATAGGGACTAAAAGCGTCAAAAAGTGCACAAGTTTGCATTTTCGCGCATATCTTACGTTCTGAATATATCTGGACATCCAAAAATTTATGTAATCATTAAAATATTTTATTTTAGTGATTGGCTTGATAAAATTCCATTCGTCGCGTAATTTGGATCGTTTTTTGCGTTCGTTACGACTTCCGTCGTAATTAACCAAACAACGCAACCATACGACCAAACGAGCCGACATCCGAGATATTTTTTAGCATGTTTTGAGTTCCCTATACTTTAACTTCATTTTATAGCCTTGAAATGCGGTTAACGGGGCTTAAACGCATCGAAAAAGGCCTTAAACATGTGCAGGGACCATTTCTGCCATTTTGGCAAAAAGTTTGGAACTGCTACCTGGTGGCGCTGCGCCACCACCAACTGTCTTCCCTGTGGCGAGACGCGAGCACCTGATCTGGACAGAAACTTGAATTTTAGCATTTTTCAGCAATAGGATTGAATTTGGGGGTCTTTTTTGTAACTTTTTCAATACCATTTTCTGGTTTTGGGGGCACCCCTAGTATTACAAATCAATGGGCATGAGGTGTACGACCATGATTGAAGCTCATCTCCCGATAAATGATCCTAACGGTGGTCCATTTCCTATAAATACCCACCATAGTTCTTTGCAATCTTCACACAAATCTGATCTATTTGCTCTAAGTTGAGGCTTAGCACCTCATACCTGAGCAAGTTGATCTAGATTTTCCATTCTTGGACCCTTTGTAAGTCCTCTTTCGTTCTTGTTTCATTTTTCAAGCATGAAAGTCAAACAGAGTTTGACTTTCAGCTTTGACAAGTTAATGGTCAACATGAAGTTCGTTTGAACTTCACAACGTGAGCGTAATCACGATGGTTATAGTCCCTCGTGACTATACCTATTGATTACCATGTTGACTAGGCGTAGTGACGAGTCGTAGTTTCGGCCAAAATGCGTATTTATGCGTATTTTGTAACCAAACTACTCTTGGGTATAAAAACTGTTTGTTTTGATATCAAAACCTGTTTTCTAACTAAATTAAACATGTCTTAACATGTTTAGCTCGTCACTTTTAGTTTAGTGCTTGTGTAGAGTCGAAAGTCAAGCGTACTAAACACGCGCTTAGACTTTCGAACTCGACCCGTTTGGTCGATCATTAGGATCTGACCAAACATGTTTAGTGACCATAGTTGCATAGGGAATAACCTTCTGAGGTTACACCTTATGGTCACTTAGGTTTAATTTGTTGTATGATAAGTAGTTTATATGCCTTAGGTAAATGACCAAAATACCCTTTTCATGCATAATTGGTAATTAAGCATATGTAACATAAAATTTTGTCACATAACAGATTTTGCAACATATTTAAACATGTTTAGGCATATAATACTTGTCATAGGACTAGTTAGACGTCTCGAACACGCTTTGCGCGAACGACGCATTAAAGTAGCGTAAGCTACCTTAATGGGTCGCAATGGGTCGAAAGCACTTAGGTTAGGTTCCGATTTAGGATGTAAGCTTTGTTAAACCATATCACATGAGTTCCAACACTCATTTGGTTTACAAGACCTCATTCTGTCCGATCTTCCGATTTAGGTGTCGCTTGTTTGACTAGTGATTCGATTACTAGGTGCTGCTTGATTTCTCTGGTTTACTTGAGTTTGTTGAAGTTCTATAGATTGAGGATACTTTGCACTTCATGTGAGTACATAGTTCCCCTTTTTTACTCTTTTCAATTGTTTTGGGGTGATTCATATGTATCAAAACGATTTTGATATTTTAACAATGGTTTCAAAAATGATTAAGATGGTTTATACTAAATTAATAACGATTTTGATAAAGTGAACAAATTTGTTGGTTGTAGTTACATAACGAATGACATTCATTAGCATTGAACAAGCCGACCAGTATTAGGTTATGGTACCATAGGATCTGACAAATCCCGTTATCGTACTGCACCCATGGTTATGTGTGGGTTAGGTGGGTAATGACTGAATCTGATTGTTAACTTACCCTTTGGTGGTTTGTTAATGCGAGAAGCGAGATAGTCGAGTCATGAAGGTTTGAATGTTATTACCGAGTCGACCAAAAATAGTTTTCACAATTAAAACAAGGATGATTTAAACGACTTAAACGAGTTAACGATTTGTAAATGATTTAAACGAGTTAACGATTTGGAAACGATTTAAACGAGTTAATGATTTGGAAACGATTTAAACGAGTTAAACGAATTGGATAAACGATTGGTTTTTGGTTAAGTGTTTAGATAACGGGACGGGTGTAATATGGTGAAAACATGGTAGATACGCAGCTGGTACTTCTTATATATAAGTGTTTTCAACATATTACATACCGTGGAGTTTTTTAATTCACTTGGGTAAACGATTTTGAAACGATGTCACATAACGATGTTTTCGAAAGGATATAAACCATACGAGATTTATTAAACGAGTTAATACGAAATGTTTTACAATTTGATTTACTAAAACAAATGTTTTTGGGTTAAGAATCATGGCTATGAGGTTTTATAAATTATAACCCGCTTGATTTGAGTTGGTTAATTTCGTTGCAATATTATACTCTTTTCAAAACAAGGTTTTTAATAAGGTATTGCAACATGTAAACTAGCCATGAATCCGACACTCCTATAAAACCTATGTGCTCGCCAGCATTTCTTTGCTGACTTTGTTTTTACATATGTTTCAGGTGATGTTGCTTGATGTTGATTACTAGGATGCATGAGTCACATAGGATATGGATGAGGCCTTAGTGACATAATAACAGTGATAGTCGATATGTAACTCGTTTATTTTGTGTTAAAACAATGTAAATTACTTATCGAATAAATAAAACGAAACTCTTTTTGTATCCATGGTTGCGAAACAATAATTATGTTACAACACTCCCCGACGTTTCCGCCACGATTTGTTGTTTTACGCGGTCGGGGTGTGACAGAAGAGTTGGTATCAGAGCCAATGGTTATAGGGAATTAGGTTATTAGTAATGCTTTGACCTAGACTATAACTTATAGGACCCCAACGCGAGTTTTTCTTGTGTTTAGATTTTAAAACCAAACCGTCACCTACCCTTAGGTGATAACCACAACGAGAACACAAATTTCGAATCTGCTTCAAAAATTAATCATCCGTTCTAGGATGATTGATTACTAGGTTTTGAACCCTCTGTTATAAGGTTTTGAACCCTTCCAGTTTGACTCATATTTGGCTTTGTGCCTTTTGAGTTTTTCAAAATCTCGTCAAAGTTTGGGTCTAAATAATGTGAACACGTGCAAACTGGAAGAGTGAATGCCTGTACCCTGAGTTTTCTGTCTAAGACTAGAGTGTTCGTACAAATCCACATAATCAGACCAGTCACTCTTACCTGGGAACTCTTGGGGTGAGTGTTCACTTATAGGCGAGCATGTCTTCGCGATACATTATTTTGACTCATTTACTTTGATTAGTCACTGCGTGTCGTTTGTTTGTTCGAGGTAACGGACAAATGATCGCCTTCCTTGTGTTTTGTTGATACCTCTTTTGTTTTTTCCTAATTATCAACCTCACTCGTTTCTCATATTTCCTTGTTAGACCATGCCTCCTCGACGTGATGCACAATCTTTTACTGCTGAAGAAGTCGCAGCCCTTGTCTCTCAGCAAATGGCTGCTGTGCTTCCAGGCGTTGTGACCCAAATCCACGAATTATACAACAATAACAACAATAATGCTCAATGTAATTTCAAAAATTTCAATTCTGCTAAGCCGCTAAAGTTTTCTGGGTCGCAAGGAGCAACTGCACTCGTGCAATAGTTCGAGAGTATCGAGAGCACATTCAGACATGTGCAATGTCCGAATGGGCATAAGGTTGAATTTGCATTAAGTGTGTTTGAGAAGCGTGCTCTTACGTGGTGGAACGGAGTGATGCGTGATAGGGGTGCCGAAGTGGCATTGGCCCAGACATGGGATGAGCTTCGAGCCCTCATGATGACAGAGTTTTTTCCCCGTCACGAAATTCGAGCTTTGGAACGAGAGTTTGACGATCTAAAACAAGATGGGGGTGAACACAGTGCATATACGGATCGTTTTGAGGAACTCAGTCTTTTGTGTCCTACTCTGGTTACCCCGTTGGAGAAAGCGATAGAGAGGTATATCGATGGTTTACCCGATTCCATACAGGATATTGTGACTGGCATTAATCCAACTACTGTTCATCACGCGATCGAGTTGTCTGCTACCCTGACTGAGTCTCAGGTTAGGAAGGGTAAACTTACCCGCAAGGGTGATAAGAAGAAGTCGATCGAATCTGTAAAGGAAAAGGGTAAGAAAGTTGAGTCATCGAAGAAGTCAAGAAAACGAAAGGGTGCTCAAAATTTTGCAGTAACAGCTCAGAACCCTCAGAACCCACCTGCTCAACCGTTTGCGAAGAAAGTGTATCCTGGTACCGCACCTCATTGTGCTCGCTGCAACGGTCATCATGTTGCACAACAAGCTTGCAAGAAATGCACAACATGTGGTAAACTTGGGCATCTGGCCAACATTTGTCGTCTGGGTCATAATCAGGTTGCTCAGGTTCCAGCACAGGTTCAAGGGAATGCTACGAGATTCCCACCGGGTTCATGTTTCAATTGTGGAGTGTTTGGTCATTTCCGCAACAACTGCCCGAGGTTGGTGAATGCGAATGCAAATGCCAATGCAAACGCGAATGTGAATCCCGCTCGTGGACGAGCATTCAATCTGAACACTAACGAGGCTCGAGCTGACAACCTCGTTGTCAATGGTACGTTTTTTGTTAACCATCGACCTGCATCTATTCTTTTTTATTCTAGTGCCGATAGAAGTTTTGTTTCGTTATCTTTTGAGCCTTTACTTGCGATACCTAGAACTAAACTGAGGAAATCCTTATCTGTCGAAGTTGCTACTGGTAAACCTCTTGTTCTTGATTCTGTTATTCGTGATTGTCAGTTAAACCTTGATAACCATCTTTTTCCTATTGATCTCACACCGATGCAACTTGGGAGTTTCGATATTATCGTGGGGATGGATTGGTTAACCAAACACCATGCTGGGGTGGTTTGTTTCGATAAGATTGTTCGTATTCCTCTTATGTCTGGCGATGTTCTGGAAGTTCGTGGTGAGAAACCTTCAGGTGGATTGAAGCTTATGTCGTGTACAAAAGCCCAAAGTTATTTGCGAAAAGGATATGTTGCTTTTCTGGCACATGTCACCGAGGAGAAAGACAAGAGCAAGAGTATTCAGGATATTCCGGTTGTTCGGGATTATCCAGAGGTGTTTCCTGATGAACTGCCTGGTTTGCCTCCAGTTCATCAAGTCGAGTTTCATATTGACCTTGTACCCAATGCCAACCCGATTGCGAAAGTACCTTATCTTCTTGCACCGTCGGAGATGCAAGAGTTATCAAAACAACTTCAAGAGTTATCTGATAAAGGATTCATCCGTCCGAGCTTTTCACCATGGGGCGCTCCTGTCCTCTTTGAAAACAAGAAAGATGGATCTTTTCGAATGTGTATTGATTATCGTGAGCTTAATAAGCTTACCATCAAGAATCGATATCCCCTACCTCGAATTGATGATCTCTTTGACTAGCTGCAAGGTGCTTCATGCTTTTCCAAGATCGATCTTCGTTCTGGGTATCATCAACTTCGTGTTCTCGAAGAAGATATTCCCAAAACTACTTTCCGCATGAGATATGGCCACTACGAGTTCACAGTCATGCCTTTTGGTTTGACGAATGCTCCAGCCATTTTCATGGACTTAATGAATAGGGTCTATAAGCCTTATTTAGACAAGTTCATCATTGTCTTCATTTACGATATTCTCATTTATTCAAAGTCTCGAGCCGAGCACGTGCAACACCTTCGCTTAACATTGGAACTCCTGAAGAAGGAACAACTTTTTGCTAAATTCTCCAAGTGTGAATTCTGGCTTAAAGAAGTTTAGTTTTTGGGTCTTATAGTCAACGAGAAGGGTATTCATGTAGATCCATCCAAAATAGCTGCTATTAAGGATTGGAATACACCAACGACACCTACAGAGATTCGATCTTTTCTTGGTCTTGCTGGATATTATCGACGCTTTATTTCAAACTTCTCGAAGATTGCGGTTCCACTCACTGCTTTGACTCAGAAGAATAAGCCTTTTAAGTGGGGACCTAAGCAAGAAGAAGCGTTCCAAACGCTTAAACGGAAGCTATGTGATGCTCCTGTTTTGTCTTTGCCCGAAGGAAACAATGATTTTGTTGTCTATTGCGACGCGTCGAATCTAGGCCTTGGTTGTGTCCTTATACAACGAGGCAAAGTTATAGCTTATGCGTCTAGACAGTTGAAAGTTCACGAGAAGAACTACACGACTCATGATCTTGAGTTAGGTGTTGTGGTTTTCGCGCTTAAAATCTGGAGACACTACCTCTATGGAACGAAGTGTGTGGTTTTCACAGACCACAAAAGTCTCCAACATATTCTTAATCAGAAGGAGCTGAACATGAGGCAACGACGTTGGGTTGAACTCTTGAACGACTACGATTGCAAGATTCGCTACCATCCTGGTAAGGCCAATGTCGTAGCCGATGCGCTTAGTCGAAAAGAGCGAGTCAAGCTTCATTCTGTTCGAACTCTATCTGATATTTAATCTCGTGTCCTTCAAGCTCAACGATCTTGTGTGATCAAAGGCTTATTGAAATATGAGCTACCACTTCAACTCGAACTTAAACTCAAAAGGAAGAACGATGGTTTGCTATATTTCAAGGATCATTTGTGGATTTCGAAAAAAGACGATCTTCACACCTTGGTGATGGACAAATCTCACAAGTCTCAATATTCTATCCATCCTGGTGCTGATAAAATGTACAAGGATCTTCGTACTCAGTACTGGTGGCCTGGTATGAAAAAGGATGTTGCCTTGTATCTATCGAAATGCCCAACTTGTCTCAAAGTCAAGGCTAAACATCAACGACCTTCTGGTTTACTTGTACAACCAGAAATACTGGTTTGGAAGTGGGAGAACATTGCAATGGATCTCATCACTAAGTTACCACGTACGTCTAAAGGTCACGATGCTATTTGGGTTGTTATCGATCGTTTAACGAAATAATCTCATTTTATTCTGATTCGCAAGGATCTATCTGCTGATAAACTTGCAAAGATTTATGTTGATGAGATTGTATCACGACATGTTGTTCCTTTGGATATCATTTCCGATCGTGATGCTCGATTTTCATCTCATTTCTGGAAGACCATGCAATCTGCTTTGGGAACCCAACTGAATCTAAGCACTGCTTATCATCCCCAAACAGATGGACAATCTAAGAGAACAATTCAAACTTTGGAGGATATGCTTAGAGCATGCGTGATAGACTTTGGTGGTAATTGGGATTATCATCTTCCACTGATCGAGTTCTCTTACAACAATAGTTATCATGCTAGTATCAATATGGCACCATTCGAAGCTCTCTACGGTCGAAAATGTCGTTCACCTGTCTGTCGGAATGAGATTGGTGAAGCTCAGCTTACTGGACCTGAGCTCATTCTGGAAACAACAGACAAAATCAAGAAAATCCGTGATAATCTTGTGACAGCTCGAAGCTGTCAAAAAAATTATGCGGATATGCGACGCAAGCCCTTAGAATTTCAAGTCAGAGACCGTGTCCTACTCAAGGTGTCACCTTGGAAGGGAGTGGTGAGATTTGGAAAGAAAGGAAAACTTGCACCCCGATATGTTGGACCATTTAAGATTGTTGAAAGAATTGGAAATGTTGCCTATCGACTAGAACTACCTCCAGAGCTTGGAAATATTCATCCGACTTTTCACGTGTCCAATTTGCGAAAGTGTTTAGCTGATGCTGATCTTCACATTCCTCTCGACGAGATTCAAATCGATGAAACGATGCACTTTGTCGAGAAACCTGTGGAGATAACTGACCGTGCATTCAAACAGTTGAAGAACAAACGGATTCGATTAGTCAAAGTTCGCTGGGAATCCAAACGTGGCCCAGAGTTCAATTGGGAATGTGAGGACCAGATGAAGACGAAATATCCGCATTTGTTCTCACAAGTTTCCTCCAAATAAAATTTCAGGACGATATTTCCTAAAGTAGGGAAGATTGTGACAACGTTGCTCTGTAATCGATATACAATGTAAAACAATGTTGGTTATTAATAAAACAATGTGCCTTGGTGTAATTATATTTGTTTTGGTGTTATTATGTGAGTATTTGTGTTTGATGATTTTACAATTTGATTCGATTCCGATTTCAAGCTTTAAATCGCTTTTTGGAAGGTTATACGCAAACTGGTGCGTAAACGCAGTCAGTTTAATGCAACAAACATTCTGAAATAGTGACATAGGATTAACATACCTTAAATAACCTCCACATAACTTAGAAATAAGTTTTGGATGGTTTGGTGTGTTAAAATCAAGTTTGTTCGATCGTAGGGACTAGTTGTGTCAAGCTGTGAAACTATATCGATTTGTAAAGTAACGAACATTCCGGAACTTGATCATAAGTTAAACATACCCTAAATATCCTTTACATAGCTTAGAAATAGGCTTTGAGGGTTCGGTATGCTAAAATAAACTTTATTGATCAATAGGGACTAAAAGCGTCAAAAAAGTGCACAAGTTTGCATTTTCGCGCATATCTTACGTTCTGAATATATCCGGACATCCAAAAATTTATGTAATCATTAAAATATTTTATTTTAGTGATTGGCTTGATAAAATTTCATTCGTCGCGTAATTTGGATCGTTTTTGCGTTCGTTACGACTTCCATCGTAATTAACCGAACAACGCAACCGTACGACCAAACGAACCAACATCCGAGATATTTTTGAGCATATTTTGAGTTCCCTATACTTTAACTTCATTTTATAGCCTTGAAATGGGGTTAACGGGGCTTAAACGCATCGAAAAAGGCCTTAAACATGTGTAGGGACCATTTCTGCCATTTTGGCAAAAAGTTTGGAACTGCTACTTGGTGGCGCTGCGCCACCACCAACTGTCTTCCCTGTGGCACGACGCGAGCACCTGATCTGGACAGAAACTTGAATTTTAGCATTTTTCAGCAATAGGATTGAACTTGGGGGTCTTTTTTGTAACTTTTTCAATACCATTTGCTGGTTTTGGGGGCACCCCTAGTATTACAAATCAATGGGCATGAGGTGTACGGCCATGATCGAAGCTCATCTCCCGATAAATGATCCTAACGGTGGTCCATTTCCTATAAATACCCACCATAGTTCTTTGCAATCTTCACACAAATCTGATCTATTTGCTCTAAGTTGAGGCTTAGCACCTCATACCTGAGCAAGTTGATCTAGATTTTCCATTCTTGGACCCTTTGTAAGTCCTCTTTCATTCTTGTTTCATTTTTCAAGCATGAAAGTCAAACAGAGTTTGACTTTCAGCTTTGACCAGTCAATGGTCAACACGAAGTTCGTTTGAACTTCGCAACGTGAGCATAATCACGATGGTTATAGTCCCTCGTGACTATACCAACTGATTACCACGTTGACTAGGCGTAGTGACGAGTCGTAGTTTCGGCCAAAATGCGTATTTATGCGTATTTTGTAACCAAACTACTCTTGGGTATCAAAACCATTTGTTTTGATATCAAAACCTGTTTTCTAACTAAACTAAACATGTCTTAACATGATTAGCTCGTCACTTTTAGTTTAGTGCTTGTGTAGAGTCATAAGTCAAGCGGACTAAACACCCGCTTAGACTTTCGAATTTGACCCGTTTGGTCGATCATTAGGATCTGACCAAACATGTTTAGTGACCATAGTTGCATAGGGAATAACCTTCCGAGGTTATACCTTATGGTCACTTAGGTTTAATTAGTTGTATGATAAGTAGTTTATATGCCTTAGGTAAATGACCAAAATACCCTTTTCATGCATAATTGGTAATTAAGCATATGTAACATAAAATTTTGTCACATAACAGATTTTGCAACATATTTAAACATGTTTAGGCATATAATACTTGTCATAGGACTAGTTAGACGTCTCGAACACGCTTTGCGCGAACGACGCATTAAAGTAGCGTAAGCTACCTTAATGGGTCGCAATGGGTCGAAAGCACTTAGGTTAGGTTCCGATTTAGGATGTAGGCTTTGTTAAACCATATCACATGAGTTCCAACACTCATTTGGTTTACAAGACCTCATTCTGTCCGATCTTCTGATTTAGGTGTCCATTGTTTGACTAGTGATTCGATTACTAGGTGCTGCTTGATTTCTCTGGTTTACTTGAGTTTGTTGAATTTCTCTAGATTGAGGATACTTTGCACTTCATGTGAGTACATAGTTCCCCTATTTTACTATTTTCAATTGTTTTGGGGTGATTCATATGTAATAAAACGATTTTGATATTTTAACAATGGTTTCAAAAACGATTAAGATGGTTTATACTAAATTAATAACGATTTCGATAAAGTGAACAAACTTGTTGGTTGTAGTTACATAACGAATGACATTCATTAGCATTGATCAAGCCGACCAGTATTAGGTTATGGTACCATAGGATCTGACAAATCTCGTTATCGTACTGCACCCATGGTTATGTGTGGGTTAGGTGGGTAATGACTGAATCTGATTGTTAACTTACCCTTTGATGGTTTGTTAATGCGAGAAGCAAGATTGTCGAGTCACGAAGGTTTGAATGTTATTAGCGAGACGACCAAAAATAGTTTTCACAATTAAAACAAGGATGATTTAAATGACTTAAATGAGTTAACGATTTGGAAACGATTTAAACGAGTTAACGGTTTGGAAATGATTTAAACGAGTTAACGATTTGGAAACGATTTAAACGAGTTAAACGAATTGGATAAACGATTGGTTTTTGGTTTAGTGTTTAGATAACGGGACGGGTGTAATATGGTGAAAACATGGTAGATACGCCGCTGGTACTTCTTATATATAAGTGTTTTCAACATATTACATACCGTGGTGTTATTTAATTCACTTGGGTAAACGATTTTGAAACGATGTCACATAACGATGTTTTCGAAAGGATATAAACCATACGAGATTTTTTAAACGAGTTAATACGAAATATTTTACAATTTGGTTTACTAAAACAAATGTTTCTGGGTTAAGAATCATGTTTACGAGGTTTTATAAATTATAACCCGCTTGATTTAAGTTGGTTAAATTCGTTGCAATATTATACTCTTTTCAAAACAAGGTTTTTAATAAGGTATCGTAACATGTAAACTAGCCATGAATCCGACACTCCTATAAAACCTATGTGCTCGCCAGTATTTCTTTTCTGACTTTGTTTTTACATATGTTTCAGGTGATGTTGCTTGATGTTGATTACTAGGATGCATGAGTCACATAGGATCTGGACGAGGCCTTAGTGACATAATAACAGTGATAGTCGATATGTAACTCGTTTATTTTGTGTTAAAACAATGTAAATTACTTATCGAATAAATAAAACGAAACTCTTTTTGTATCCATGGTTGTGAAACAATAATTCTGTTACAACACTCCCCGATGTTTCCGCCATGATTTGTTGTTTTACGTGGTCGGGGTATGACAAAGACCCTGAGATTTTCACTTCTTACACTAAGAGTGACGATGACGATGATTTCCAGCCTTTTGCATTACCTAGTTTTGGCGATGATATACCGCTAGCTGATGGTTTACCCGACGAGGATCCATTTCTTGTTCCGATCCCCGTTCCCTTGCCACTTGCGGCTTTTCCTCTCGAGGATCTGCCTTTTGATGCTTTGTCTGATGATGATGTCGATCTTTTCATCGATGGTCCCCCTGATGTTGCACAGGGACATGGATTTCCAGCTGATGATGCTCTTGTTGTCCCACTCATTGAGATTCCTATCGTTGAGATTTCATCTGATCATTCTGGTCCTGATTCTTTCGAGTCTGTATCATCCACTACTTTACATGCACTGGGATTGCAGCGTTACCCCACTGATTCTGATTCTGACACAGCCATTTCTGTTGCACCTGTTATCCCATAGGACTTTGATCATGACTTTGAGTTTGAAGATGAGCCTGGACATGAGATTGACTTTGTTCCCGACGATCAGCATTTTGATGCACCCGCTGATCTCGAGCTGATGCCCGCTGATCCTGAGCTAGCACCAGCCGACCCTGAGCCTATGCTTGCACCCGAGCCTATACCTGCTCATGATCCTTTTCCTGAGCATGACCCTGTACCTGTTGGCATACCTGTTTTTGCACCACTTGTACCCGATCTGATCCCTACAGCCGCTAACCATGCTCCTTTTGCTGATCAGATAGATCCTCGTTATGCATCCACCAGCAATGGGTGGATAGAGGAAGATTATGACATGCCTCCTTTCATTGAGCTTGTTACTCCCCCACTTGCACCTACACATGCACCTGTTGACGTTGCCCCGTTTCACCCTCATGTGTCTGATATACACCGCACTGACTTACCGATCACATTCTTAAAGGATATCCCTCCACCCCGTCTAGGGGAAGGCTCGTCCAGTCAGCAGCCTGGTCATATTCCTCACGTGTCAGCAGCTTTTCCCTTCATGCCTCAGTTCACACCTGCTACTCATTTTGCTTCTGCACCGTCAGGCGAGCCACTCATTTGGTTTCCGCCTAACACTATGCCCGTCTCTGATCCATACCATCCCTTCCACTACACTAGTTACACTAGGGATGAGCTACTCCTGTCGTTGCAGCTTCAGCAGGAGATGTTATGTCATAGAGTCATGGAGCTAGAGAGGATTCCACGTCCTCTACCTTGTACTTGTCAGTCACCTTTCGCGACTCCACCTGCTCCTCTTCTACCATACCCAGATTTTGACGTTCGTTTTCTTACTATGGAGCAACAGATTAGTTATCTGTTGCGTCACGTTCATGCTCTTGAGGAGGAGTTAGTGCATGTGCGCAGTTTGCCATTCGTTCCTCCTCCTCCTCCTCCACCATCAGCATAGCAGGTTTTTTGTTTTATCTAGGTAGCATACTTTTGGTGAGAGTGTCGCTATTGAGCCCAGCTTGCACAGCCTTTTGAGGACCACTTTTTGATTTTATGACTATTGTAGTTTGATGTATATTTTGGACAAGGTTAGTGTGACCCTATAGTCCCTTTTGATGTGATATGGTACATTTGTGAAACATGTAAAACTGTAATTGTGGTCGATGATTTATACAAGCTCAATCGCAATATTCTCATTATATACATTGTTGAATTACTTGTTTACGTTATGATTGGGATGTTATGTGCTTACTTGCGTTGATAAATGTTATTACATACACGTACTACATACTTATATGCATAAGACCTGACCTATACAATCTTCTTTAGAAGATGCCTCCTCGAAGAGATAACCAGCTGCCTACAACAGAGGCTGAGTTACAAGAACGGATTTCACGAGCGATAACACAACACGAGGCCTTACGCTCTGAGCATAGCGGAGGTACCTCGGGAAGCAACCCACCTCTTGGTAATGTTTAAGTCACTAAAAACACATTACGTTACATTTGGATATTCCATGTACGACCGCTAATGCTTTATGTGAATGATGTTGCTTGTACAGGTTGTACCTATAAGCAGTTCTTAGATTGTAAGCCTCTGAATTTCGACGGCACCAAGGGTGCTGTAGCTTTTGTCAGATGGACGGAGAATACTGATTCTGTGATTAGAATGAGGAAGTGTGCGCCGGAGCACCAGGTCACCTACATCTCTGGATTGTTCTTAGACGGAGCGTTATCATGGTGGAATCTCCAAGTCCAGACCTTGGGAGAAGAGGCTGCATATGCCATGACATGGGATGAAATGAAGGAACTCATACGCAAGAAATACTATTCCAGGGCTGAAATCCAAAAGTTAGAAACTGAATTCTGGAACCTCAAGATGGACGGTCCGAAGATTGCTGAATATGTGCAGAGATTTCACGACTTATCTCGCGTTGTACCATACATGGTTGATCCAGAATTCAAGCGCATCGAGCGTTTTATTTGGGGGTTGGCACCTCAAATCATGAGTATGGTAACGACGTCAAAGCTTGCTACGATCACCGAGGCTATTGATCTGAGTGTAGCATTAACAGAAGAGGCAATCAGGTTAAACAAGTTCTCGATCTCTGACCAGAGAAGAAGGAGACTCACGTTGAGTCATCCGGTGAGAACAAAAGGAAGTTCTCAAATTTTAAGAAGGGTACCAGCAGTGCAAACAGGAAGGAAGAGTCAAACGCACTAGCCAAGGTCAAAACTGGTGTTGAAAACAAAGGAAAAGGGTATATGGGCACCTTGCCCAAATGCGATGCGTGCCAGTTGCATCACCATGGACGATGCCGAGCTGGAAAATTCGAGTCTTGTGGAAAGGTTGGTCATTCGAAGGAGACATGCTGGGTTGGTACTGGTCGTGGTGGCTAGAGAGGTTATGGCAATGCAAACAATAACCGTGGTGGAAATGGGTATGGAAACCGCCCTCAAGGAGGAAATGGCGGTAATGGTAATCGTGGTAATTTTGGGAATCAAGCTGGTAGTGGAAACCGTGGAGCAAACAACAACCATGGTGGTAATGGAAATGGAAATGGTCGGGGACCAGGGTGCTTTAACTGTTGAGATGTTGGGCACTTCAAGCGTGAATGCCCGAAAATCAACCAAGCTCAGGGAAGGGTTTTCAACATCGGAGCTAGGGAAGCTCGCGAAGATCCAAACGTAGTCACTGGTACGTTCCCTATCAACCAATGCTTTGCATCTGTACTGTTTGATACTGGTACCGATTATAGCTTTGTATCCCTAGAATTTAAGAATATTCTTGGGTTGGTAGCTAGTAAGCTAGATATTCCGTACTCGATAGAACTAGCTAATGGAAAGCTAGTAGAAGAGAATGAAGTCATTAGAGGTTACGTAATAGAGCTTGGGGAGCACGAGTTTACGCTTGATCTTCTGCCAGTCGAATTGGGAAGCTTCGACGTGGTAGTTGGAATGGATTGGTTGTTGAGAAACCGAGCAGAGATCGTATGTCACAAGAAGATCATTCGCGTTCCGATGGCGAATGGAGAAACAATTGTGGTGCATGGAGAAAAGCACGATACGCCTATAAGGATCATTAGTTGTTTGAAAGCCCGAAGATGTTTGCAGAAAGGATGTGTTGCCTTCCTTGCACACATTATGGACAAAGAAGCCGCTGAGCCGAAGCTAGAAGACATCCCAGTTGTGAAGGAATATCCTGAAGTCTTTCCCGAAGACTTGCCAGGATTGCCGCCGCAGCGACAAGTCGAATTTCACATTGACTTATTTCCAAGCGCCGCGCCTATAGCTAAGGCACCTTATCGACTTGCGCCTTCAGAAATGCAAGAGTTGTCAACACAACTTCAGGAATTATTAGACAAGGGATTCATTAGACCAAGCTTCTCGCCTTGGGGAGCTCCAGTTTTATTCGTTAAGAAGAAAGACGGTAGTTTCCGCATTTGCATCGACTACCGAGAACTTAATAAGTAAACCATCAAGAATCGGTATCCTCTGCCGAGGATTCATCACCTGGCTGATCAGCTTCAAGGTTCAAGTTTTTACTCCAAGATCGCTCTTCGATCAGGTTATCACCAGTTGAGAATTCAAGAAGAGATTATTCCAAAGACAACCTTTAGGACTCGATATGGACACTACGAGTTCTTGGTTATACCGTTTGGTTTGACAAACACGCCAGCAGTGTTTATGGATTTGATGAATAGAGTCTGCAAGCCATATCTCAATAAATTTGTGATTGTGTTTATCGACGATATTTTGATTTATTCAACAACGAAGGAAGAACATGAGCAACATCTAAGAGCTATCATAGAGCTGCTCAAGGAAGATAAATTGTATGCGAAGTTCTTGAAGTGCCAGTTCTGGTTGCGTGAGGTTCAGTTCCTTAGTCACGTGGTGAACGGAGATGGAATTCATGTGGATCCCACAAAGATCGAGGCAATCAAGAATTGGGAGACTCTGAAGACGCCAACCGAGATTCGACAGTTCCTAGGTTTGGCAGGATATTACCGCAGATTTATTGAGGATTTTTCAAAAATCGCTCAACCGTTGACCTCCCTTACTCAGAAAGACAAGAAGTATGAATGGGGAGATAAATAAGAGGAAGCTTTTCAGTTGTTGAAAAACAAGCTTTGCGATGCACCGATTTTATCCCTACCCGAAGGAACCGACTACTTCGTGGTATATTACGACACCTCGCGTCAAGGCTTAGGCTGCTTGCTGATGCAGCAACAGAAGGTTATAGCTTACGCTTCGCGCCAGCTAAAGGTTAGCGAGAAAAATTACACTACGCATGATTTGGAACTAGGCGCTGTGGTGTTTGCTTTGAAGATATGGCGACATTACTTGTATGGTACACGCTGTACGATCTTTACCGATCACAAGAGCCTGCATCACATATTTGATCAAAAGGAGCTTAATATGAGACAGCGCCGATGGGTAGAGCTGTTAAACGATTATGATTGTGAAATCAAGTACCACCCAGGAAAGGCGAATGTAGTAGCAGACGCCTTGAGTCGGAAGGAGAGAATCAAGCCCATAAGGGTTATGGCTTTGGAAATGATTATATGAATGGACCTCTCATTGCACATTCGTTCGGCGCAGAAAGAAGCTCTTAAGGAGAAGAATCTTGAGGATGAATATCTCCGTGGGATGGAGAAACAGTTAGTACCCAACAAGGAAGGAACATTGTGTTTCATGGGAAGAATTTGGGTTCCCCTATTTGGTGGTCTTAGAGACGTTATTTTCGATGAAGCTCACAAGTCAAGGTACTCGATCCATCCCGGAGCAGATAAGATGTATCAGGACTTGAAGGATTTTTACTGGTGGCCGAGATTAAAAGGTGATGTTGCAACGTATGTTGGCAAATGTTTGACTTGTGCCAAGGTGAAGGCCAAATATCAGAAGCCTTTAGGTCTTCTGCAACAACCTGAAATACCCATGTGGAAATGGGAGCAGATTTCAATGGATTTTATAACGAAGTTACCAAAGACACCCAGAGGTCATGACACGATTTGGGTAATCGTAGACCGTCTGACGAAATCTGCACACTTTCTGCCGATCAGAGAGAAGGATAACACAGGTAAGCTTGCTGAGCTGTACCTCAGAGAGATAGTTGCACGACAAGGAGTACCTATCTCGATTATATCCAATAGAGACGGAAGATTTGTGTCAAGGATTTGGAAATCCTTCCAAGAAACTTTTGGTTCTCAGTTGAATCTGAGTACTGCATTTCACCCACAGACAGATGGCCAGAGCGAACGAATGATTCAAACATTAGAAGACATGTTGCGAGCCTGTGTAATGGACTTGGGTGGCAGTTGGGACACTCACCTACCTTTGGTAGAATTCTCGTATAACAACAGTTACCATACAAGCATTCAAGCTGCACCGTTTGAAGCTCTCTATGGATGCACGTGTCGATCACCGTTATGCTGGGCAGACGCGGGTGATAGACAGCTTGTTGGTCCTGAATTGGTTCAAGAGATGACTGATAAGATTATACAGATCCGAGAGCGCATCAAGGCGGCTCGTGATCGACAAAAGAGCTATGCGGACCAAAGGAGGAAACCTTTGGAGTTTGAAGTGGGAGACATGGTTTTACTAAAAGTCTTACCCTGGAAGGGTGTAGCACGCTTTGGGAAGCGTGGAAAGTTGAACCCGTGATACATTGGACCATTCAAAATCCTGGAGAGGATTGGTCTTGTAGCTTACAAGTTGGATTTACCCGCAGAACTGAATGGCGTTCATGATACATTCCATGTATCTAATCTGAAAAAGAGTCCAACTCAAGAAACAATTGTCATTCCTGCCGACGAAGTTCACATTGACGACACACTCCACTTTACAGAAGAACCTGTTGAGGTTACTGATTGGAAGGTTAACAAGATGTGTAGGAGCAGTGTCAAACTCGTCAAGGTTCGATGGAAAGCGTGACACGGCCCAGAGTTTACTTGGGAGCGTGAGGATCGCATGAAAGCAAAATACCCACATTTTTTCCCCAACACCCCTACAGCTAGTAGCAGAACTAAAATTTCGGGACGAAATTTTCTTAACAGGGGGAGAATGTGACAATCGTAAAAAAAAATCCGGGTATCCGTACAATTAATTAATTTTGATTAGTGCTTAATGACTGTGCTGGAATATATTTAACTGTTTTCTGATTACTGCATCATACTTACATGTGCATCACATATTGCATGATGTCACTTCATTATTACATGCAAATCATATTCTCACAAACGATGCACAAAGCACAGTTAGCGGATAACTCAGAAAAATGCTGACGAGGTTCAGTACATAGATAGACAGTGTTTTGAGACCCAGTATGGGCCAGAGACTAAGTACTACACTAGTATGGTGTGTAGGAAAGTAAGGACCACAAAACTGCATTTTTAAGTGATAGTTTAAGTGCCGGAAAGTGCCTAAAACTCACCCAAAGTGCTGAATTCAGCATATTTCAGCAAAAATCAGCTTTTTAACAAGCTAGTAACATGCAAAGTTATGACTAAATGGTTCTGAATGCTTTCCTAAGTGTCGGGAATTAAAAGTTTCACAAAAGGGTATATAAAGAGCACTAAATGGTATAGTTTGATACTTTAACAAACCGGTATCTAACCGAACAACCGGACACTACCCGAAACACCAAAATTACACTAGAAGCATTGTTTTACTATTTCTGAGCTAGTTATGATTGCCGAACACCCTAACACACTGTATAACACCTAATACACATAAACGCTAACTATTACAGTTAAGATCTAACTAATTAACCTAACTTGTCTTTAAACCACAACTAATACCCCCCCCCCCCCATGGTGGACGGTCACCAATGTGGCCCCACCCCATGATCTTACTTGATCTACTTGGATTTGATTAAGATCTTGCCATGTACTTAGTAGACACATTACACAATGGATAAAAGGTTAATATGGTTATAAGTAGATCATCATTCTCATTCTCACACCCACTCAACACACATACATTCTTTCTCCTCTCCCTCTCTTGGTCTCGGCCGAGAACACCCCTCACGCCACCACCATTGTCAAGCTTTGATCATCCAATGCAAGTTCATCACAAGGTGCTAGAAGGTATCTTAAGAAGTGTGGAGCTTGTAGATCTTCAAGGACCTCTTCCATTTGCTATTATCCACCACATTTGTCACCTTCATCTTCTTGTGTTCTTCCCTAGCCCTTGTGCTAGTAGTAAGCTTCTTGTCACTTGATTTTACTTCATATGTAGTTGGTTAAAGGATGTTATGTAAGATGTTAATCACAAGAACACTAAAGAACATAATCATGAAACCTTAACATAAGCTTAATAACATAAGAATACATGTTGATTAGTGTTGTTTTGCTTCTTGATGATTGATTATTTGTGTTAGTGATGTTAGACATCATATGAAACCTACTAGATTGTGATTAAACACATGGTCTAGTAAGTTAAGGTGATGATCTTGTGAAAGACCAAGATCATCATACTTTATGTTTCTCATGAACTTGAAGAATGAAAATGATTTTATGAATGAAGAAGCATGTAACATGATTACTAGACATAAACTTGGATGCTTTCAAAAATAGTTTTCCAAAGAAACTAAGTTAAATAACATGATTTACATAGACTTGATTTTTACATAAACAAACACTATTTTTAAGGGTTAAACAAGTGTAGAAACACTTGTGAAGCAAGAAGATTTCATAAAGAAATGTTTTTTGTAAAACATGTTTACAAGTTGTAAACACCTAAATCTTTCAAGAATGAAACTTTTAAAGAAATAAACACATTTTAAAGGGTAACTAAACCTACTAAGCACACTACCAAGTTACTACAAGTTTTTATGAAAGTTCAAGTTCATGTTGTTATGTAAATCACATGATTATGGCAATTGGTAAGTGTAAGTTGCTTAGGGTTGATTGATGATTGTTTGTGATGATTTTGAAAAGAAAATGATATGCTTTAAAAGCATGGACACCTCCATTTTTAGGGGAAACTATGGCAAAATTTTCTAAAAATATAAACACTTAGAAAAATATTTTCTAACAAATATTTACAAGTATACTATGGTTTTCAATGTAAACTTTGCCATAATTTTTGTTACAAAAATACAAATATTGGAGGTTGGTTTTTATAAATAAAAATGGGTAAATATATATTTAGAATATATATACATCAAAGACATGATGTGTGTGAATATTTGTATACCTTGTGTAATAGTTATATTATTTTAGGGTTTGAAATAATATGACTTAACAAAATACCAAGAAATTACAATCCAAGAGATTACCAAAAATCATATGGAATAAATATATAAGTTACACACAAAATATTGTGAAACCGAACTAGAAATGTAACTTACCAAAATATTCCGAAAAATATGCTTATAAATATATTTTTGGTAAATGATATTTTGGATACAAAGAAGCAAAAATATGATTTTTCCAAATATTACCAAGTTATATCCTATTTTTGACAAGGAGAAAGTATATTATTTTCGGGAAGTTAAAAAATATATTTTCTTGGAATACATTGTTTTGGATAACATTAGTTTATATATATTTTCTGAAGTGAGACTTGAAAATATATTAATTTGAAACTACAAATAAGTTTTGTCAAAAGAAAAATTATGAAAAATTTTTCTAAGTAATAAACATATATTTTGGAAATATGTATTGGATATTTATTCCAGAATAATTAATCAGAAGTTAAGTATAAGAATACTTAACAAATACAAGGATATGAATATACATGTATGAGATACCCCCATCCTTGGGAAGGAAATATAAGTATAAATACTTGAGAATATACATGTATTATTACAAAAATATTGTTTAACAATTATTCCAAAAATTATAAATATAATTTAAGTTGAAATGTTAATTATTTTGACAATAATTATATTGGAATGATATCAGAAACGTAATTCAAAAACATTAATACTAAGACAAGGCACGACCCGTTCGTCTAATAGGCCCTAGTACATTGTACGTAGTCGTGTTTGCTGAAAGGATTTGAGTTACGAGTACTGAAGACGCAAGACTATGAGTTCATAACCCCACCT
>JARYGA010012127.1:0-23801 GCA_030545235.1 Helianthus tuberosus
AAATTGCATTTACTCATTTAGCATTTAACAATATAGAGAAGTTATGTATACAATATAGAATTAGTTGTAAAATTGTATAAGCCGGTGTTATTATTAATATATAAAAAATACTGATTTTACCAGGGGCGGATATAGAGTGTAACAAGGGGTAATCCTCGTTACCCCTTAACGCTCCGGTGGTAGTGTAAATTTTGAAAAAAATGACGTTTTTTCGATTTCGTTACCCCTGTAAGATTATTATTTTTTATTTAAAACGTTGCCCCTATAATGAGTTTCTAGATCCGCCATTAAATTTTAATGAGCAATAAGAAAAATTAATTAAAGTGGAAACCAAGAACATTTGAACTAGTTTTCAAATGGATGAACTTCGTAGGTGAATTCAAAGTTTTTATGGCTATCATGTGATAATTAAAGACAAAATAAACAAGATAAAAAAATAGGTCAAGTACATTTTCCTTAAAGCAAATCACACTAATAAATCATATAGTGATGATTAAGACAATGGATTTATAAGTGATTAAGGGGGTGTTTGTTTGTTTGTTTGTTTTTTTTAAAGCTCTTCAGGACCTCTTATGTCTGCCCCTCGTAGATTGTGCGCAGAGGTTTGAGTCTGCAGTGTGTTTGTTTTCTTGAAGACCTTTCATTAAAAAAAGTTTGCGTAACCTCTTTTTGGTGCAGATATGGATCAATGTCTTCTTGGATCTGCAGACTCTCTTCTCCTCTACAAAACCCTAGCATCTCTCCACCCTTCTCCTCCATGCCATCTTCTTAACCGCCGCCACCCACCCTCCTACCGGGGCACCCTCCCACCGCCCGCCACCACCTCGTCACCCTCCCACCGCCCGCCACCACCTCTGTAACCGTCGCCACCGTCCGCCAACTTCCTTCCTCATTAGCCGCCGCCACCTCGTCACCCTCCCTCCTCACCAGTCGTCCGCCACCTCGTCACCCTCCCTCCTCGCCAGTCATCCGCCACCTCGTCGCCGTCATCAGCAGCCGCCATCATCAATAGCCGCCTTCATCAGTATCTATCCAGGTAAGTTAAATTTATGTTTTTGTGTTAATTTTCAGAAATTGGTGCTAGTTTTCAGATTGTGGTGTTATTTTTTAGATTTTTTATGTTAGCTTTTCTGAATTTTGGTGTTAATTTTAAGAATTGTGGTATTACTTTGCTGACTTTTGGTGTTAATTTTCAGAATTGTGGTGTTAATTTGTTGAATTTTGGTGTTAATTTTCAGAATTGTGGTGTTAATTTTGGTGTTACTCATGCCTGTTATTTTGTTTGATTATGATATTCATTGCGATAAAATGGTAATTAGAATTTGTATGATGTTCACCAGCTTGCAGAAGTTAAAAAACAAATAGTCTTCTTCTGGCAGACTGAACAAGTTTAGTCCACCTTTTCTGCTGCAGATGTAGTCTACAGACTGCAGATATTTTACCTTTGAAAAAATAAACAGCAACTAAGATGAAGGTTATGTAATATCGACTATTCTAGAAGTTCTTCAAGAGTTTAAAAACATGTAAGACAACCTTATGATCCAAAGGGAAATGTAATATGAACCGGGGGAAATATTCCAGTTCGAAAAGAATATTGCAAGAGAAAGCTACGTATGTGGATGCAAATCAGGGTGAACGGTGTGGTCGACAAACTCAGGCGGTAAACAACTTTACCGACGCGGTAAACCACCGCCAACCACAAGTTTACCGATTTTGCATTGCTTGTTCGGTGAACCTACACTGGTTCGGTGAGAGGTAGGGAAAGGGGGAGAGTGATGGGTGTGTGGTGGGGTCCATTTCTTCTCAACCAATCACACATTTTTCCCTATGTTTTTTAAATAGTTTACCTAAACCCATTAGGTAAACCACCGCCAACATTTTTGAGCATTAGGTGAACAAATTAGGTGAATTGACGTGGCACTGTTTGATTGAGTAAATTGGAAGTTTACCTATTCCAAATTTTTAACCACTCCTTCACTGTCACACCCCAAAATATCAGAGCATTGGCGTGACTGGACTGGTATCTTCATTGCACAGCGGAAGCAAATAATCTAAGTCTTTTAGAAATTGAACGTCCACTAAGTACTCGACTCTTCATGGTTCTCCTATTCCAACCGTGCCTTGTCTTAGAAATACAACCTGAGAAAGAAACATGCGAAAAATCAACATAAAGTTGAGCGAGTTCATAGTTTGTTTGTAAAAGATTTGAAATAAATCTTTTGAGTTGTGAAAGATTTGAAATAAATCTTTGGAATAACCGGTTTTTGAAATAGTATTGAGAAAACGAATTTAAAAATCATTTTCTTGCCAAGTTATATGGAAACGTTGTGTTTGTAACACAGTATGTTCATAAAAACCATGCATTTGTAAAGTCTTGTATTTGTAATGTTCGTATAACCGTCAATGCCCACCCTGACTTTGACTTCATACCCGCATAATCCTATGCTTTGAATTTTGTATAAAACATGGTATTTAATTTGTATGAACAAGTATTTTTTTGTAAGTATATAATCCCTGGTATGTAGCAAATAAGGAAAAAGAGATCACCAATGGTTTGCAAGGCCATTGATATGCGTGAAGTGCCGTAGGAAGACTCAAACCTAGCGGATTTTGCGTTGGGCACAAAGTCACCCCGAGGTCCGTTCTGTTGGGCCTGGGGCTGGGCTCGCTACACCCAGATAGATCTACCGCTTACGTCCCTCTGTCCTACAATGAGGATTAATGGCCTCCAGTTCCCGCCTACTCACTCACATGATCTGTACGTCCTAACCCTCCTTACGCTAAACATACCATGTGTAAAAATGTCTGTAATCCTTTTGTAATATGTCTATATGTATGAAAATCCATGGTCTCCCCGACCGTAAATCCCTGGTCTCCCCGACCAAATCCCTGGTCTCCCCGACCGTAAATCAATCACATTTCGAAAATAAGCATTTGTTTTGTAAAAACCGGTATGTTTAGTATAAACCTTTCGTAAATCATTTGAGTTCCTCGAAATCCCTTCGTAATATGATTTAGAAATACGAGTTTTGCGTTTGTTCAAAACTTTGTATGTTTTTGCAAAACGTGCATGTCTTTCCACCCCGAAAACATTTACAAAAATGTAAAACAGTAAAAAGTGGGGGTTATGAACTCGCCTGAATATTCCTTGTGCAAAGCTAGCTAATTACGACTTCGATGATGTCGTTTCCAAGACTTGACTTGCTAGCGTGCATTCTACAATATTCCTAACACGGAATACCTAATAAGTTTCTAAATAACATAGTAACTAAACTACGTGTCATCGAGCTCTACCGAATCGTTGACCGAACGATTTGACGGTAAATTGTCAACTTAAAAGAAGCGAAGAAGTTATACTTGTTAGCTCGTTTTAAGAAGTCGTATGTTGATATAAAGGAATATTCGTATGAAAGTAATATATAATAAATTTGTATTATATATTACGTCTTGTATATACTTGCCATAATATACGTATACGCCGTTTCGGCGTTTGTAATAAATATAAAAAGTTATATTTATTTTGCAAAAGTATTATCGAGTTTGTTTGAAGTTTGAAATAAATAGATAAACTATATCTATTTTATAAAAGAATTCGTGTCGTTTATTACTTCAAATAAATATATAAACTATATTTATTTTGGCAAAACAATCGTCGTGTCGTTTGATATTTGAAATAAATATAAACTATATTTATTTTGATGAAATGAATTAGTGTTACGCGATGCTTGAAATAAATGTATATACTATATTTATTTATAAAAAGATTCGAGTTCGTTTGAAATAAATATAATAATAACTATATTTATTTTGTTGTCGAAATATTTTTCGTATCGTTGTTCTCGTAAGTTGTAAGTTGTGGTCGAAAGAAACTTTATATTCATATCTCGTTTTATAAAAGTCGCTCAAAAAGCACGTTTTGTTTTATAATAAAACTTGGATTTTCTCGAAAAACGGGCAGAGTTTCCTCTGTTTTTGGACGCCCCCGACAACACCAGTTGTCGTTACTTTATCAAAATTTAACCAATAATCAATATATATAAGATTTCATAAAAACAACAAAGGTATAAACACTTAATTAATTTGGTTCGAGCTCGTTCACGAAGTTATTATAAACTTAAAGTTAACGCAAAAATAATATTCTTTCTAAATCTTTTACCGAATCTCCGTGTCGAAACATCGGACAGTTTGACCGAGTTGACTCGTCGGGTTGACCAGGTTTGACCGAGTCGACCCGAACCGCGCAAAAACTGAATCTGACCGCATTGTCCGAGCCGTTGAACGCTTGACCTGCTGTTGACTTTATTTGACTGAACTCGAACCGAGTTGACTGATTGTTGACCGAGTCGACTCGGTTTGACCGAGTCGACCGGGTTTGACCCGCTGTGAAACCCGAACCTGAACTAAAGAAGCCAAAACTCCCAGATTCGAATCACCGAACATCAACAAAAATATCATCATCTTCATCTGAATGCAAGGAAGAGATTTAGTCGAAACAACTTACCAACAAACCCGTCGGATAATAGCAAGGACCGCCGGAAAAACAGTGAAATTCGTTGGTTAAAGACACGAACCACCGGATCGAGGCAAGGACCATCAGTCCGAGTCTCCGACCACCTGCTGACCACCACCGAAACCACCATCATCATACATCATCAGCCGCATCTTATCATCTTCGACAATAACCGGCCGGTTAATAACACCGACCATTGATTAATCGGACCGACCGGCGGTCCGAATCTTCGACCGCTGGTTCTCTCTCTCTCTCGCCTCTCAGTCTCTCTCTCTGTGCCGCACCGCCGCACCACCACCGGTTAGTGGTGGTGGTCCGATTCAGAATCGCAAAAGGGGTGGGGGTGTAGATCGAAGGAAAACAGAGGGTGAAGAGGGTGCGTGGCCGGAGAAAGAAGGTCGCCGGAGCTCCGCCACCGGCGGCGGCGCCGCCACGCACCGGTCGGCTCCGTCGGCTTGTTTGTTGCCGGAAACTGCTTCTAGAGAGAGAATGCTGTGGGTGTGTGAGTTTGTCTGTGTTTGGAAAGTTTGCACCAAATGAGGATTAAAGATCCTAAGATCTTTATATACATATTAGTGTTATGGGTTTTGGGCTTGGGCCCAAGGCCCACAAGCCCAAATCCCGTATTTCTAGTGGCCCGAAATCTCCTACAAGATCCTTTTTCCAAACCCGAGCTCCGCGAAACATCGTAAATCAAAATTTCAGTATCAAGTTACGAAAATCTGAGTCGGTAGTCGCGTTAGGTGCGTTTGTCTGTCGTTCACGATAATAGTCGCGTAAATTTGCGTTGTTGCCGTTTTAAATCGTTATTCGACCTGGTTTCAACTACGGGTATTAAAATTCGAAAACGAAACCAATTGTATCATAATATATTAATATCGAGACAAAATTCGAGTCCGGTGCGTCAGTTCCGTCGTTGATTGTCGGTGCGTTACCGTTTCCGTGTTTCTCGTTCGCGTCTGCGTTTTGTGGCGTATGAAAGTACGATATATTCACAAAATTAATTTCATGAATATAAAATTTTCATAGAAAATCCGTATTTGTCGGCGTTGTCAGTATTTTGTACGGTTTCGTTTCGTTATCGCTTAACGTTTAGCATGTTTCTCCGCAAATCACCGTTCGCGCACTGTAAAGTCGGATAGACGTTCCTAGGCACTCCAAAGGCCTAATTAAGTTAATTCGCATTGTAAACACTATTTATTATCGTGTTAAACACCTGTTAATTACGTAATTAAGAGCCGTAAATCACCGGTTGTCACATTCACCGTCACCTCATCGGTAATTGTTGAAAACAATCAACAAAAATAGAATACTATAAAACATCTATTCACGTTGATTAAGACTATAAAACATCTATTCTCGTTGATAAAAACAATAAAAAAAACCAAAAGTAGAAACTTGTCTTATTTGAGTTATAAATAAAGGTAAAGATCCTCTACAAATGATCTTATCGTACAAAACGTATGAAAGGTGTTAAAAGGTAAAAAACGCAGTGTCATTTTCGTAATTATATTACTCGTAATTATCCTACAGGATCAAAATTACCCTACAAGATCAAAATTACTCTACAAGATCATTTGTAAAGTAATTATGATACTCTACAAAATTACTCTACAAGATCATTTGTAGAGTAATTATGATACTCTACAAAATTACCCTAAAAGATCATTTTACAAAATTACCCTACAAGATTATTTGTAGGATAATTTTGATAATTACTCTATGAGTAAATAATTACGAAAATGTCACCATATTTTTTTTTTAATATTTTCACGTCTTTTATACGTTTTGTATGATAAGACTATTTATATCTGATATTTTTTCAGTAAATAATAAGACACATAATACAATATCACAATTCACAAAATATGTTATACCGGAAATAACTTATTTCATAACAATCATGGAAATAACATATTTCATAACTATAACGGATAAAAAACCATTACCTTCACTTCGTATGGACATATATTAAATCATAATTGTGAATTAAATTTTACTTGGAATTCAATACTTTTGACTTACTTCTTCTGTTTCATTAATTTTGTATTTAAAGAAGTTCTATAAACAACTTCAAAATAAAATATTCATTTTCCTTCTAAGAAAAAAAATACATTTTTATGTGATTTAAATAACTTTTTAACACAATTTATAAACTTTCTATTTTCTAAAAGATGTACTACCAAACAGCAACACACTTATGGTAACCATTACATAACATAAAATGACATAACGGACATAGTAATATAGTACGATAGTAAAACGACAACTTCTATTCAAGAGCTGAAGGATTCAAATTCCGTAACATAAAAACCACCAATCTATCATCTACAAAAAACCGTCTCCTCCGCAATGGTATCGAGTAACGGCTTCCGCGACCTACAAACCATCAGCCGGTAACTAAACTCCGGCACCTCGGGTACCTCGGGCACCGCGCCAAGTAACGGCATCCTCCACTCCTCCACCACGGATTTCTCACCACCACTCTTCTCCAACTCCGGCGACACTTTCCCACCAATCTGCTTACGCGCACTATTCGCCTCCATCCATAAAACCGCCAAATCCGTCGGCGTAACCATCGAATTCATCCGCCTCATCGGAAACATAACATACACATTCCCAGACTCCAGTTCTTCATCAGCTGACAGGGCAGAAAACCTTCTGTTAATGTTCAACGATTGCGAGTTCACCAGAAAGAAATTTGGGCATTCGATCATGACTTCGGCCGCCTTGACCGACTCCTGAAACTGCCGGATTTCGCCTGTCGGAAATATGACTCTAGCTGCTTTGTTGT
Organism: Helianthus tuberosus; assembly: GCA_030545235.1. Lineage (NCBI taxonomy): Eukaryota > Viridiplantae > Streptophyta > Magnoliopsida > Asterales > Asteraceae > Helianthus > Helianthus tuberosus. Next base: position 7,305 of record JARYGA010012127.1, read on the forward strand.
TCTTCGTTCTTGGAGAGATCATGAAGTTGCAATCGCATGCTGATGTGTAATTTCCCATTAAAGTTTGAGGAAATTTGTGGAGAATTGAAGGTTGAAGATGAATGTGTCATGTGTATGAATATTTATAGAGGAGGAAAAAGGGAGGAAAATGCGTTATGGAGGGATTGTCACGCAGAGAATTACGGTAGACTTCATTTAATATTTTATTTTATTATAATAAAAATAATAATACATATAAAATTAATGGGTTGAGTTATAATACAAAGTTTTTAAAAATAAGAATGGTAAGAAGCCACCATAGAGTGACAAGTGTCCTAGGAGGAATTAAATGGAAAGGGTAATTTTGTCTACAAGAGGAAAGAGAATATGCACATGCAAGTCACATGTTATTTCCCCCCAATTTTTAAATGTCCGTAACTTTTTTATACATCATTTGTTTTAAAAAAAAAATTATACCATAAAATCGAGCGTTTTTTTATCTTTAATATGAGTACCATATTGTTATATTTTTTAAAAAAATTCAAAACCCCAGTTGCATATTACACAATGGACATGATGTAAAACACAATGTAAAGTAGATCAAAAATACAATCAATAACAACAGATAAAGACACAATGGACAACATACTAAAACACAATGACCATAACGTATAACACAATGGCGATAACATATAACACAATAAGTATCAGACTAAATAAAAACACAATTGATGACAACAGATAAAAGACACAATTAATTACAACAGAAAAAAGACACAATGGAGAGCAGATGAAGAGACAATGGAAAATAATCTAAAAACACAATACACAACAAACTAAAACACAATGAAAAAAGACAATGAAAAAAATTGAACAAATTATTAAAACACAATGAATAACATATTAAACACAATGACCTGAACTAATAACACAATTTATTGAAAACCCAGATATAACACCATCTTCATTGTGTCATATATTGTGTTATAGGTTCTTATAAAAACGCAATTGATAGAACCCAAATTAACATTGTGTTATAGGTTTTGATAATAACACAATGTAAAGTAGATAAAAAACACAATCAATGACAACAGATAAAGACACAATAGACAACATACTAAAACACAATGAGCATAACGTATAACACAATGGCGATAACATATAACACAATAAGTATCAGACTAAATAAAAACACAATTGATGACAACAGATAAAAGACACAATTAATGACAGCAGATAAAAGACACAATGGAGAGCAGATGAAGACACAATGAAAAACAAACTAAAAACACAATACATAACAAACTAAAACACAATGAACAAAGTTAATGAAAAAAATTGAACAAATTATTAAAACACAAACATATTAAAACACAATGAATAACATATTAAACACAATGACCTGAACTAATAACACAATTTATAGAAAACCCAGATATAACACCATATTCATTGTGTCATATATTGTGTTATAGGTTCTTATAAAAACACAATGGATAGAACCCAAATTAACATTGTGTTATAGGTTTTGATGACCAAAACCCAGTTAAAAGACACAATGACCTGAACCTTTAACACAATGCAATAAAAAAACCCAGTAAAAATGAATTTTTTTATTTTATTTTTATATGATAATATGGTACTCATATTAAAGATAGAAAAACACTCGTTATTATGGTGAATTTTTTTTTTTAAAAAAATGTCGTATGAAAAAGTTATGGGCGTTTTAAATCGATGGGGGAAATGGCATGTGCCTTGCATGTGGAGAGAGAAAATCCATAAATATAGGATTCCCTTGATGCCCTTCTATTATCTTCTTTTCCCTACAATTAATCTCAACCCTCCAAATCTAAGATCAATGGACTAGAATCCTTCTTACCTTTCTTATTTATTTTATCCTTTGTATTTGATCCTAACCCTAAAATTAATAATCCACAATTTGTTAAAAAGTTAACATTATGATTTGACATGAGATTTAAGAAATATTTAGTTAACAAGTACAAAGTCCACAAAGTGATAGGCCTTTAGACAGTGATAAAACCAGACTTTTATGACTAAAAGAGGTAGAAATGTAACTCAAAATATACAGAAGTATATCTATATTATTTTCGATGGATGTACATGTACCACAGCCACTATATAATAATTTTATGTTGCTAAAGGTAAGCTAGACATTTTTACCAATTTATATTTGTTTTGAGTTTATTTTTTTTATAGATGTTTATAATAAAAAAAAACAGATCTCTAAAAAAAAACTAAATAGAACAGTATTAAACTAATTAAATAAAATACAAATAATAACAAAACAAAAGAATTTATAGATATTTAATAGTAAATCAAAGAAATTAATATATAAATAGTTGTTAGTTGAAACATTTTTGACATTTCTTATACGATTTTTTAAGTTTAGATGTTGATGTCTAAAAATCCAAAATAAAGCTTACTAGTTTTTTTATATTGCGCGTTGCGGTGAAATCGGGCAAATGATAATGTAAAACAAACGTGATTTGAAAATAAAGCATGTTGTTTAGAAAGTCAAACCATTAGAACGATTTTGTTTATCATCGTACCGTTTATGATACCAAATAAATATATTATTTTGAGTATAACCTCGTTTTAACAAAACTTATAACGAAATATCAGGGAAAGAAATCAAGCACAACTACGTACTTAGGTTTTTAGAAAAAAAGTTATAAACATAATTTATTAAAGAAGTATCAAATTAATCAATAAATTAATATATGTTAAAAAAATAATTATTAAAAAAGGTATAGGAAATATATGTTTAAAAAAAGAAAAATATGTTATTAAAAGTAAATATAATAATAAATTATTATAATATATTAAATAATAAAATAATAAAAAAACTATATATTATTATAAAAATAAAGTTACTAGTCATCATCACTCGAAATCAGTATATATAATACTATGATAGCATTGATTATTGAGTGGTTCCAAGCCGAAAACACATTTAGTAAACAATAGTACTTTTATCAGGTTATTAAGTGGGCCACAAAATAAGTTTTAAAAGCCCAGGTAAAAAAATATTAGAGCGTACTAGAGATGGGCATAATACTCAGTTTCAAATCCGACCCGGTAGACCCGACCTGGAACAGGTTTCAGTTCCTACCCGCTTTATTGAAGAACCAGTTCCGGGTTAAAAAAACCCGTAGGTTCTTAACTGGTTCCACTTTTTATAAAAAAATTGGTCCGTACCCAGTTCCTATCCGGAACCGGTTCCTCCGTAACCAATTCCTACCCGGTGCATTAAATTCTTGATGATGTTACGATTGGAATCGATTCCTAGCCGTTTCAACCAAGCTTTTCATACAACACTAAGTTTTTATTAAAACCGGTTACATTACATGATAACGCTAAACATTTATTTAACATAAAACACACTAAATCCTAAATTACATAACACACTAAACATTCGAAGAACCGGCTCCGGATGCTTCACCGGCTTCATTTTTCTTCGCCTTTGTAACCGGACAATGACGATCGATGTGTTTTTTTAACGTCGAGTTGGCCGTAGCCTTCATGAACTTGCCGCAAGCTTTGCACCGTGCCATCTCGTGGCTATCGCTCATTAAGCACAAATCAAAGTGCTTCCAAACTTTGGGGTTTCTCTTGGTTTCCAAAACCATAACAACCTCATCGTTGCACGCCATAACGAGCTTTGAAGATATAGATTAGAAGGTGTAAGTTAAGTATTTTTGGAGTAGGTGTAAGTTATATATATAGTTGAAACCGATTTTAATGGCAATAAATCGATTTTTAACGGCATTATAGCCGTTGGAAGCGATTCCAACAGGTGTTGCAACTTTTTCTGTGAATTACCCGAAGGAACCAGTTCTTTCGAGGAACTGGTTACAACTCTATCTGGAATCGGTTCCTATCGGTTCCATTCACACTCATGCAAGAACCGGGTACGGTTAGGAACCAGTTCCAGGTATAAAAAAACCCGTTATGCCCAAGCCTAGAGCGTACCATTTTCTTTTTATGTTCGTTCTTCCCTTCCCAACCTAACAACACCCTCCCTTGCTGAACTACCCCCACACACCACCGAAGAAACATATTATACCTTTTCTCTTCATTTTTCTATCAACTAAGTGATGATACCTTCTTCTCTTCTATTTTTCTTTCAACTAGAGTGATAAATGAAGGGTCAAAATATCAATAATCATGATTAAATCTTGGTTCAATGTGAAATTTAATTTGCTAGAGGGTGGCCGGAGGGTCAACTGACCCTTCTGATCTTCTTGTGGTTCATCCTCTGCCTCTAGAAATGGGATGAATCAAAGACAACTCAGAAGCACGAAGATCAGGGCAGGTTAAAAATCTTGGTTCAATGTGAAATTTAATTTGCTAGAGGGTGGCCGGAGGGTCAACTGACCCTTCTGATCTTCTTGTGGTTCATCCTCTGCCTCTAGAAATAGGATGAATCAAAGACAACTCAGAAGCACGAAGATCAGGGCAGGTTAAAGTCTCACAAGTCAAAGACAAAATGTCAAGAGTTATTAATGTAACACAAAGGGACAAGAGTTATTAATGTAACACAAAAGGACAAGATAGGATGAATCGCTTTTAGGAAGAAGTCAAGGCATTACTCAATAGGGTATGGATAATGGAAGAAAAGAACACATAACTAGAAGGAAGGAAAGGAGTCTGCTACACTTTATTTCCTAGAAGTATCACGGGTTGCCTTAAGAAGGGCGAATGTAGAGCCAGTTAAGGGGTTTCCGGGAACCCGTTCGATTCGTGTTTTATAGTGTTAAATCATATAGAAAATTCAGAAGGAACCCTTTAATATTTTATAAATGAACCTTATAAACATATCTATAGAGTAGTCTGTTGGTAAAAATGCGCGTTGATTATTCTCAAGTGCCCCTGTTCGAGTCTGGTTTAAGTCTTTTTTTTCCGTTAATTTTCTTTTTGCGTTTTCTTTTTTCCTTTTTTCTTAACTCAAAAGTTTACACTCAAAGGTCCTCCTCCTCGTCTTCCCTGTTCTTTAAGAAATTTCCACATACCCATCACTTATTTATTTTAATTCTCATTTTTTTTTCAAAACCTAATATGTAAGAAAAAGGGTCTTCATCAAATTTCAAGTTTCGAACAACTATTTTCTCTAATGACATCCCAATTGTCTCTTTCCCCATTTAAGTAAACAATATCTTCTGGGATTTTCTTATTCATCTTGTGGTTCATAGATTTGAAGGGAATTTGAGGTACATTTCTGGTATCGACTTTTGACATTTTCGGTACCGGTATTTAAACTAAAATACTGGTACCAGTACTGAACCGTACCGGGTATATTCGGTACTGGTACCGGTACCGATACCCACTTTTGGGGATTTTCGGTAGAACGGGTACCATGCTCATCCCTACGTCGTATGCAAGACTCACACTTTAGACTTGTAGACCATTCATTATCCTTCTTCTCCTATGCATTTTACATACTTATCATTTGTATTTCATTTATACATTTTCAATGGTAATATTACTTATACACGTGAGTCATTATATCAATAATATATACTTTAGAGTAAACTTCTATTTTGCTCCCTGTGGTTTGGTGGTTTTAACGCTTTTGCCCCAAACTTTAAAAAACAGACATTTTACTCCCTTATCTATACAACCAATCTCTATTACACTCCCCGCCTCAAACGCCATTCATTTCAAACGTTAAAAGACTGTCATGTGCCACTCATGTGAGGGGCAAATATGTCATTTCAGGTTTAATTTATTTATTCTTTAAAAAAAAACCAGATCTTCAAGAACAAATATCAAACAAAACCCAGATATTCTTATTGTTTTCCCTTCAATTACACCTCTTGGATCTTCACAGGTGACAAATGATCTGTATACAACTGATCTCAGGCTTTCTTGAGGCATATTCTGTTTATATTACATGATAATTGGACTGATAAAGTCAGAAAATTTATATAAAATTATAAAAAAATAATGAAAAATCCCATTTGGGTTACATTTGTTTCTTATTATATCAAAAAATTTAAATCCAAAACAAGACAAATTCAAAGAATTTGTTTTAAATTTAAACAACCCAGATTCGTATCTTAACCTTCACCCCACACAACAACACATCTCGCCGGACCTCCGCCCTCACAACCTTCTCCCCCATTACCGCCGTAAAATAATCTGGCAACGTCATCCCCATATCCACTTCACTCATATACAACATCCCAACTCGAACCATTGGAGCAAGAACAAGTTTATCCCCATATCCACTTCACTCATATACAACATCCCAATCGGATTTGTTGGAGTCCACCGGGTCAAAATGGGTTGACCAATAATCCCCTGTCATCTTCTCTGATACCTTCAAGCAAAACATCAACATCTTCACCCAACTCCACTAATTGTGCACTCAGCTTCTCTACTTTACTCTGTTCTTGACCAAGACAAACAAGCAAATAACCGAGCTCTCCTTCACTCTCTTTCTGTGCTTCCTATCTTGCTTCTGCTTTTATTTTCTCAATAAACCACCACCAAACACCCACCATAACCAAAAAATTAGTCACAGAATTTACCCACCTCTCCGCCGCCCTCCCTCCTCCGCGTCGACGGCGACCTTGTAACAATCCGACGACGGCTGAAACTTTGTGTTAGGGTTTGGTTCATCGTAAAATAGAGAAGACAGAGAAAGATAGGAAAGGGTGGCGGCTGAAAATTTAGAAGAAAGAAGATACTAGAAGGAAGAAGATGTTGGAAGGAAGAACAAGAAGATGGGGCTAATTAGGGTTTTAAAATGGTTTATAAATATCTATGTTGGGAAATGACAGATTTGTCCCTCACATGAGGGGCACGTGATAGTCTTTTAACGTTTGAAATGAATGGCGTTTGAGACGGGGAGTGTAATTGAGATAGGTTGTATAGATTAGGGAGTAAAATGTCCGTTATTAAAGGTTTGGGGCAAAACCATTAAAACCACCAAACCTCAGGGAGCAAAATAGAAGTTTAGTCTATACTTTATTACTACACTTTAATTGTTGTAGCAACATGTATAAACACTTGCTTTTGTAAAAGAATTTTGACAACCGTGTAAGCATTTGTTAACTTTGATTTGTTTAACGATACAAAAGGAATTTACATAATTGTTCAGTATACTATATTGTCTTGGTAGCTTGTGTTATTGTCACACCCTCGAACTCCACACATGCGAAGTACTACCGCGAGGCGTGTAACTGACCAAGATTCAACCACCAATCATATTGAACAATTATAATAATAGTAAAATTGTTTCACCAAACCAATATGATTAGTGACAATTAAAGTTTAAGTCCAAAGTTTTTAAGTTCAAAACAATATTTTAAGAGAACAGCGGAAGCATAAGTAAAATGGTCCAAACATGAGTTCACGGTTCACAATTATTAAAGAACCCAACACGGGTTAAGGCGACCACTACACTTCCCAAGCTGCAAGCTCCTTCCATCACTGAGTACTTGCAAAGCATGCAGTAGGGTATCAACATAAAGTTGGCGAGTTCACGAGATGTCCAATTTTAATTCCATAAAACTTGTTTAAGTAGTTAATTTACTCATTTATATCATGCCATGGGGAGCTACTGTCACACCCCAACCGATGGCGGAACCATCGGGGTGCGAGCACTAAGCGTTCAAATTGCTCATGAGATTCCATAACACTAGATATTTCGATAATAATTAAGTAGATTTCATGCATTGTCTAAAATCAAACAAAATATCAAATTACAAACCCAAATCATAAATTGTTCAAATTGTTCAAAGACTAAATTAACTAGAGTGACGTTTCTAGGCATTTCCCCTAGCTTGATTTCCATGTTCCCTCTCAACCTATCAACCTGTAACATGTATTAAAATATCAATAAGTATTGGCGAGTATACAAGTTTGTTAATAGAATAATAGATTAAAACAACTCATATCCACATTGTAAGCAAATAAAATAGTTTCAGCCGTGCTAGTGTTGCAGTCCACGCAGTGATAGCCCAAGTATCCCGATGCTTTAGTGTTTACCCAAGACTCAAGGTAAACTAGAATCCTCCTAACAATACCCCCCAAGAATAATGGGAGAGGCGCATCTCCTATAGCGCTACTATTGTTAAGGCGGAACTAAACACCCTGGATTAAACGTCACATAGCACAAAATAGAATACTAGAATGCACAAGTTTCAGAACACATAGGATAGAGTTTAGATTGTCAAAAGTATATAGTTTAATAGAATACATGTAACACCCCAAAAGTTTTAAAGTAAAAAGGGGATCGAGTATACTCACAGTGATTGCTTAACAGTCGCAACTGTTATTGGATCAAAGGGAGCTCTTTTTAGAATTAGCCTGATTGGATTACAATAGGATGAGAGTCGGGCAAAATAACGAGGTTGCATAAGTGTCAAGTTGGTCATTGGATCGGATGGCTGTCCGATCGGATGGCTATCCGATCGGATGGCTGTCCGATCGGATGGCTATCCGATTGGATTGCCGGTCGACCGGATGACACATAAGTGCGAGAAGACAGATGGCTGCCCGATCGGATGGCCATCCGATCGGGTTGCTACTTGATGAAAGAAGAATAAGATGGCTGCCCGATCAGATGGCCATCCGATCGGGTTGCCACTTGTCTTATAGTTAGGAAACTAGGGTGGCTGCTCGATCGGACGACTGTTCGATCGGGTTGCCACTCGATCCGAATGGTAAGCACTCTGGGTCATCTCAATCGGATTGTTGTTCAATTAGACGGCTGTCCGATCGGATTGCCATTCGATCAAGACTTCCCAAATTTTGAAAAGTTATTAAGTGTTGAAATATTTCAAGGGCAAGTGTCACCTGATAGTGTAGGATCGATTTGACCGATCAAATGAGTCAATTTGAGTTAATACACACTATTTAAGTGGCGGAAACACTCAAACAGCTTTGAATCAGATAGAAATGAGTAGAAAACAGACGTAGATCACTTTAACACTTGTTTCTCATTCATTAATCACATGAAAATCCGACAGAGTAACATTACACCAACTACTGGTCCGTATCAAATGAGAAACACACAATGCCTATTTATAGGCTTCACCATTCCATTTGAAACTGGCACAACCCAATTCAAACGGACCGACTTCACAACATTCCGTTTGAAGATGACATGCCACTCTTCAAACGGAACCTCATGTAAATATCATAAAATTACATTCTAGCCCCTATACAATCCATACTTGACATATTTAGACCCTAAGACTTAAGATGTAGGCTTTAGACATCATGCACTAACAAACTCCCCCTTGGATACAGCCGGAGTCTTCAGTCTTGGTCTTTAGGTCTTCACAGGGACTTGAATGTTTCTTCTCTTCTCTTGGCTTAGGCTTCTTTTGCAACAACTTCCTAAGCTTTTCATTCTCATCAACTCTTTTCTTCTGCTCAGCAGCTTGTCTTTGTACTAACGTCTCTCGAAGATATCTATCTTTTTCTTCACACGCTTTATGTTCTTTCTCAGCTTTCAACTTCACTTTCTTTTCAATCTCTCGCCATTTAGAGTTCCATTTGTTGTCAGCATTGATGCCCTTTTGAAAACAAATAGATACAACTTTCTGAAATTGCATGGCTTGTTCTTTATCTTCAGACTGAAAGTGAATCTTGTTCACAAATAAACATTCAATATCTTTCGCTGAACAATTCACCAACCACAATGGATCATAAACAAATATCTCCATTAACTCATTCCCAGCTCGGTAAGATATCACAGCCTCAGTTGAAATACAGCTGTATACCCAACCTATAAAGCCTTTGTAAAAATCTTGTTCCATCTGTGGCACAGGGATATTCTTCATCACTCTAGGCTTTTTCACGTGTAAGATCGTCTCTTCGTTCCCTGTTTCAGGATTCACTCTTCTTACTTTCTTCGGGTAATGTGGTTGCCAGTGCCTGAAGTTCTTCAATACTTCAAACTTTATACAACCCCACATGGGCACATCGTTTTTCCTCATTGGATAACCCAGCGTTCTCACCTTTGACAACTCATCCACGTCCCACCATGGTAGAGACATAACATCATACAGACGTTCAAAATATTGTACACCATACTCTCTCCTGATGGCATAAGCATTCACATGAGGTAAGAAACCCCAGCTGATAATATCTCCCATCGAAACATCTCTGTCTCTTTTATAAAACTTCAAAGGACGCTTAAACTTTCTTTCATTGCTATTCTTGAACCACTTTTTACGTTCTTCTTTCAGATGATCTTTTGTAGTACCTTCAAAGTTTTTGTCTTTCAAGATTTCTTCAACTTTCCTTCTTAGCTCGTCTCTATTCTCTTCACTAAAGAACTCCATCAATGTTGGATATTCAGAAGTGTCATCAGTAACACCCTCTTCATCAGTACAGTCTTCAACCTCAACCTTGTCATACACATCTGCATCTTCTACATACTTGTATTCATACTCTGGTTGATGGTTGATGTCGAACGCATTCAGTTCTTCCTCAAAATCAAACTTGAATTCATCTTCTTTCACATTAAACATTTTCAGAACTTCGTCCAAAGTATAAGTATGTCTTATTTCCCCTTCTTCAACATCAGGTTCAATACGAAGTATCAACTTTTTGACTGCATCAACATTCTGATCTTCTACATTCTCCCCCTCTCCAGTTGCATTCTCTGGTTCTTCATTTACAGAATCATTCATAAGATCATCAACAGTTGTTTCTTTTGACGCTTCAGTAACTGGGATACCAGATGCACCTTGATCATCATCATCATTGTCATCAACACTTGTACTGCTTGCAGAAAATATTTTTTCATCATCATCATCCACGTCATCATCATCCTCTTCCTCATCATCAACATTTTCATTAACATTCTGAACGCATTCAATCAAGACATCTTCTTCAAAAATTCCAGAAACAGAAGATAGAGGAATAGGCTGCTCATAATATGACTCAGGAGCAGTTGATAGGACAATTGCCCTTTCTTCAGATTCAATCTCTTTTCCCTTATCCTTCATCTGAGCATCAGTTTCAGCTTGATGTTGTGCTCTAAGGGAAAACAGAAACAGATATAGCTTACCAGCACCAGCAACTGGTTGGACAGAAAGATCCGCATCCCGCGGAAGAACAAAGTTTCTTACAATACGGTGGTACCAGAGTTCCTCTTCAGGTTTTTTCTTGATGGTACCCATCCTTCCGCCTTCCCTCTTGAAGGCAACAACATATAGTGAAACAACTACAAGCATAAGATAGCAAGTCAACAAAAAAAAAATGGAAATGGAAAAAACCCCAATCTTACCATGACCATCCTCGGTGTACACCGGTTTGTCATCACGCTCCATCTTCCAATTCAAACTCATGCCGGCTCCGACGAGAGCTTTCTCCGGCAAAGCAATGTTGGGCACATCCTTCAAATATTGATACCAATTCTCATCAACAGGGGTCTGAAGCGTTTCAATCGGAACATCTTCTTTCCCCCTTAAAACCATCCTCACCGGAATCACTCCGGCCTTGATAAAAAAGAATTTTTGTTTCCAATCGTGAAAGGATTTTGGGGGCTGCTGTAGAATCTTCTTTGCAGACGCCCTCTGAGCAAACGAATAAAACCCTTGGGTACAATGCATCTGATAGAAAACCCTAAATCGGGGAACAGTCGGCTCAATATGCATTGTCCGAGACACGAATTCGAAATGTCGAACCCTAACCATGCCAATAGGATGAAGTTGGGAGATATGCAGGTCGTAAAACCCAAGGATTTCAAGAAAAAACTTAGTGACAGGCAAACGAAAGTTACCTTCACAGAAAAAATCCCAAAAAAGGGTAATATACCCAGCCGGAGCATCTGCTGCAGTCTGCCCCTCTTCAGGATACAGAGCACCCCAGTTTTCCGGAAATTTGAAATTCCGAATCAAACCATCAAAGGTCGCCCTAGGCCACTTCAATGGTGGAAGTTCAGTCGACATCTCTTCAGAAAGATCCTCTTGATGTTCTCCAGTTGACATAAGAGGAAGAATGATGAAATTTTTTCTTAGAAGAAAGGAACGGGGAAAGTTTTTCAACAAAACAATGATTGCACAAAGGAAGTTACCCAAACGTTATATATACTCATCGCAATAAATAACATCGGTAACCGTCACAACAACTTTTCTGGATATCACAGTTCTCCAAGCGACAGGAAGAGTGGATATCAAACACACACGCGCTTACACACGCGCGTGTAAGACACAGACAGTAAAAACAACTAACAGTGATAGGCTGTCACTCAGTTTACTGTACCAGTCTCGTTAAAAGTCAAAGATTTTCAAAAATCTTTACAAAAATCAAAATGAATCTTTGTCCAGAAGTTTTCTTATTTTTCGCGCCCAAAAGCATTTCCCTCTCATAAGTCCAGTGCTCCACTTACTTGCATAAATGCAACACTAGACTGGGGGACTTGAACGGGTAAGGTCCCAAAAATTCCATAATAAGGGCTTAGAACCATACCACAACCTCATCTTTAAAGTTCTCCTTACCTTGCGCGGCCGCACACTGGTCTTACAAAAGGAAGACTTATAGAACAATCAACCATCAATACTTGCGCGCCAAAGGGAAATCATAAGTCCTTGCGCTTCTTCCCACAAAGCAAAGGGTAAAAAACCCACATTAGACATTTCCGCCCAATATCCAGACTTGGATATTATTTACCCAGACTTGGGATTTATTCTTTCAGCTGTTTCCACACAATAAAAGTGCCACACCAGATTACAGCAGTAATCTTCTAGAAGAAATACAATCGTGCACCACCAAGACGGTTATAACCGTCTGGACACGTGTCACTATCTCAGGCATCCCTGAAATCACAACGAAAGCATGCAATTGGAGAGTAATCTCCACTTGATCACTTTACACGTGGCAAATCCCCAGCCCTCGATCTAAACCACGATCCGTGTGCTCTCACGTCGGATCAAGGAGCTTGACGGAAGGAAATATAACCGCTTACGGGGTTAGCATCTTCCGTCAACTTTTCACTAACAGGTTTTCCCGCCTAAACGACCCCCGGCTATAAATATGAGAAAAAACCCAGGTATAAATTCAAGTTACACACACTTCTCAAATACATCTTCTTCTTCATTACCAATACTTATTCTCACACCGGAGTCGGGTCAAGGAGAGAACCCTCTTCTCCCCTTGGCGAGGCTAACGGTGCTCTTTTTTGCAGAATTATCGGAGAAGAAGATCTGTTGCACCTGAATCAATCGAGAGGAAACTAACCTTTTTATGCGGATTCAAACCCCCTAGATATCTCGGTTCCGACCATTTATCTAGTGATTCTTCATTGGCGCCCACCGATTCCTCTGTTTTTTCAGTTTTTATCTCATTTCGATTCAGTTCTTTTCATCCTCTATTTTAAGCATGGCAGAAAATTCATCATCTCATCGGCAAACCGGTCTTCGACTGTCACACCCCGACCACGTGTAACATACAAGACGTGGCGGAAACGTCGGGGAGTGTTGTAACAGAATTAATGTTTCATAACCATGGATACCAAAAAGTGTTTCGTTTTATTAAACATTGAATAATTACATCATTTGGAAATCTAAATACACAATTTAAACATAGTCTATCATTGTTATTGAGTCACTAAGGCCCTGTCCAGTTCTATGTGAGCATGCATCCTATCAAACGATATCATCCAACAATACCTGAAACATACGTGAAAACGAGGTCAGCAAAGAAATGCTGGCGAATACATTGGTTTTGTTGAAAATAAGATTCATGACTTCTGTTTAAGAAAATGTTTAGTCATGAACCTTGTAATTTGCTTTGTCTTTGTAAATCATTTGAAAAATAATAAGTTTAGATGATATGTATAAATAAGAGAAAAATGCATGATTAAATGAATAACCATGTAAAATGAGTTTGTATAAGATAAGTTGTTTGTAAATCAGTGTCTTGTGAAAAGTCTGTTACCTGTAATAAATGTTCTATGTCTCAAACTGAAATGATTCAAATAACGCTACAATATGTAATACCATACAAACACTTATATATAGGAAGTACCAGCGGCGTATCCACCATGTTTGTATCATATTACACACGCATCGTTACTTAATCACTTATTCAAACCAAACCACCAAAGTAATGTTCATGTCCAATGTAAATCATGTAATGTACAACCAAAATGATATGTATGGCTAGTGAAATGCATCAACTAAACCATAGGTGAAACGCACAAAACAAAGTATTGAAGTAAAACTTGGTTTAAACCAATACTATGTTTCGTGTAAATGCATGATCAAATGTAAATCATGTCCCAATGTTTACCCAATCGTTAACCCATTTTGTAAAATCGTTCCATTCGTTCTTGTTCTAATTGTTCAAATCGTTCTTGTTTTAATTGTTCAAATCGTTCTTGTTTTAATTGTGAAACTACTTTATGGTCGATTCTCTAATAACATTCAAACCTTCTTGACGCGTTCCTCGTTCCAACTCGCTCTCGTTCTCGTTCTTAACAAACCCTTACCAAAGGGTAAGTTAATATTTACAGATTCAGTCGTTACCCAAAATACCCATACATAACCATGGGTATAGAGAACAACGGGATTTGTCAGATCCTATGGTACCATAACCTAATACTGGTCGGCTTGATCATTGCTAATGAATGTCATCGGTTATGTAACTACTACCAACAAGTTTGTTCACTTTATTGAAATCGTTCTTGAAACTATTGTAATTGTTTTTGAAACCATTGTTATCGTTCTTGAAACCACATTGTAATTGTTATTGTAATCGTTCTTGAAATCACATTGTAATTGTTATTGTAATCGTTCTTGAAATCACATTGTAATTGCTATTGTAATCGTTCTTGAAATCATTGTTAAAACATTTAGCACATATGAGTCACCCCAAAACAGTTGAAAACAGTAAAAGAGGGGAATAATGTACTCGCCTGAGAATGCTTAGAGGTCTGGAACAACAACCAAACAAAGCTAGAGGGAGCACGGAATCAGTCGGCAAATCTAAAACTATATAAATAAACCGGACTTAAATCGGGAGATCGGATAGGATGAGGCTCGGTAAACCAAATGAGTATTGAAACTCATGTAGTATGGTTTAACAAAGTCTACATACTAAATGAAACCTAACCTAAGTGCTTACGACCCATTACGACCGGTTTAGGTAACTTATGCTACTTTAACGCGTCCTTCGCGTAAAACGCGTTTGGACCGCCTAACTAGTCCTATGACAAGTAATATATGCCTTAACATGTCTAATATGGCTGTCAAATCAGTTTAGATGTCAAAGGTTATGTTACATATGTTAAAAATGAATTTTGGCATTTTGGTAATTTACCTAAGGCATATAAACTACCTATCATACAACTACTTAAACGAAGCGACCATAAGGTATAACCTCGTAAGGTTATCCCCTATATACTATGGTCACCTAATGTGCTTGGTCTGATCCTAATGATCGACCAAACGGGTCGGGTTCGAAAGTATAAGCGATTGTTTAGATCGCTTATCTTACGACCCTATATAAGCACTAAACTAAAAGTGACGAGCTAAGCATGTTAAAACATGCTTAACTAAGTTTAGAAAACAGGTTTGGTATCACAACAAACGGTTGTGATACCTAAGAGTAGTTTGGTTACAAAATACGTAAGAATACGTATCCTGCCCGAAACTACGGCTCGTCACTGAGCCTAGATAACGTGGTAATCAGTAGGTATAGTCGCTAGGGACTATAACCATCGTGATCACACTCACGTTATGAAGTTCAAACGAACTTCGCATCGACCATAAATTGGTCAATGCAGAAATTCAAACAAAGTTTGACTTTCGGACTCGAAAAGCAATAAAAGAACGAAAGAATACTTACGAAGGGTCCCCGAATGCTAATCTAGATCAAAATAGCTCAGGTATGAAACAAAGGTTTCAACTTAGAGCACAAATGATCAGATTCTTGTGAGAAATGAAGTGAAATGTGATGGGTATTTATAGATTTCGGGTAACCGTTAAGATCGTTTCATGAAAACCGTGCTCGAATCTCATGCGTACATTTGTCAAAATGTTATGGTTACTGAAAATGGCCTATTAAGAGCTGAAAGGGCAAGTTTAGAACTTGTGGTTGTGGTTTAATCAGCTGATAATCTGCTGACTGTTTGTTATTATCTGATCTGGAGACCCCTAGCGCACCGCTACGTTAAAAGTGTAGCGCACCGCTAGGCTTTAGTTTGGCAGATTTACACTTTTGGTCCCTGCATTGCAATCAACCCATTTTCGACACGTTTAAGGCCCGTTAACCCCATTTCAAAGCTCTAAAATGAAGTTAATGTATAGAGAACTTAAAATGTGCTCAAAAATATCTTGGATGTCGGTTCATTTAACCGTACGGTCGCGATGTTCGGTTAATTACGACGGAATGCGCATAAGCGCGTAAAACGATCCAAATGACGCGACGAATGGATTTTTGGCAAGCCAAACACTAAAATAAAATATTTTAGTGCTTACATAAATTTTTTGGATGTCCGGATGTATTCAGAACGTAAGTTATGCACGAAAA
>JARYGA010012128.1:0-24499 GCA_030545235.1 Helianthus tuberosus
ATATGGGCCGGTTGGGCCGTGCACCTCATCCGAAACCCATTAGGGTGCACCACTTGAAGCTAGCATATATGTTATGCACCTAGCCATCTTTGCCATTTTCTTGGACAACACACACACACTCCCCTACTCTCTCTCTAGAAACCATTAAACCCTAAGTCTCAACATCACCTCTCCTCCTTCATTCTCGGATCAAACCGGTGACACTAGGACTCGCGGATCGGCTCACACACACACATTGGGAAGCTTCATACTCACCCTTGAAACCCATCAATCGGTTAGTACCTTGATGATGTTTATTCTTGTTAAATGATAGTATGAATGGTATGGTTTAACTAGTTGTATGCTTGATGATGTTGTTGTGAATCGGATGGGTGCGATGTTGATAATCGGCTAACATGTTTCGTTTTCGGAAATGTTACCTAATGAACTTATGATGTCTTGTGGCTAAATGTGATTTAAACCATGGTTGTTAATGTTCATGAAACCGGCTTGCACATGTATGTTAGATAATGTTCATATAAATCGATTTTTATACTCTTGTGTTAAGAACCGAAAGCTTACTATTAGGGTGATTTATTGTGTTGATATCATAGATGTTGATAAGTTGTTGTTCATGATTTCATTTGATTAAGGCCCATATGAATGATGATATGATGAACTACATGAATATTTGAAGAACATGATGAATGTGATATGAATGTGTTATGATATTTGAAAATTGCCATGTTTGATCTATTTTGGTTAAGTGTTAGACAATTAGACATGTTAGTGCATTGTTATTGGATAGTACATAAAAATCACAACAGTGAAATCCCATTGGTCTAGTACAATGTGGAATTCAGCACATGTCCCCAGCCGAGAACTTCAGTCTCGACTCGAGACCACCACGGAACAAGTCGAGATCCCCGGTTGCAACACAGATTGCGAGTCGAGGACCCATAGTCTCGACTCGAAACCAAAACAGCACAACTCGAAATCTCAGTTGCGAGTCCGGTTGCGACTCGAGACCAGAACATGCATGAACTGAGACCTTCACGTTTGCGACTCGAGAACACATGAGCACAACTCGAGACCACACAGTCTCGAGTAGAGACCGTACAGTCTCGACTCGAGACCACACACTTGTGCACGCGGAATTGGACTTGCATGATTATGGGCTTAAGTAATTGGGCCGGACTTTTGGGCCTGATGCATAGATCTTGTACGTTCCTGATTGAACGTGAATGTTAATAGACTGCCATGAATGATTCTTGGATGCAATGTGCTAGCATACGTGTAGGACATACGTGCAATACGTGGTTTGAACCTGGCTTGTATAATACAACTATGATAGGACGCGAGTGACCACAATATTGCTTGTTTGACTTTCTGTGTATCTACCGAGCAAACCAAGGTGAGTTCACACCCTTTCCAAAGCATGGGATTCCCAGGGGTCGGGAATTGGGGTTAAGGAACATGGGTTCCTCGTCCTCCTTGGGTAGGACAGCAATGGTTCAGGAATGTAATTCCTCGTCCTCACGGACAGATAACTCGTACTAGACCAAAACTCTATCATAAAGTCCCTCATTTTTTGTATCGACTTAATCGCCGGGCCAATGGCGAGCGGGTCATTAGTTAGATAGCGCTATTTAGGTCTGACAAACCTCACACCGTGCCGCAGAGGACGGGCGTGAACTAATGGATCTGGGGCACGTCAATGATGATAGACATTGACAGTTTCAGGGCACATAAACATGACTACAGTCAGCAGTCGATATGGTAACGAGTCTACTGTGTACATGGGGTAGCCCCCACGGCCGAAATGCCAGATAACTAACACGGGGTAGCCCCCACGGCTGGATTGCCAGAGTAACCAGGAATAAACAAGTCACATTTTTTACTATGGGGTAACCCCCACGGCAGGATGCCAGATAAAGGATACTGTTTTCGAAACAACATAAAACGAACACCCAACCGTGAACTCACTCAACCTGTTGTTGACTCGTTACTACATGCTTTGCAGGTCAATAGGTACTTAGCTGGAGCTTGCATGGAGGAGGGTCGTTGTGGGGCATGGACAGATGTGTGCCATGTTCAACTTGAAACATTTAAACTTGTGTTATGATTTTAAACATTATGCTTCCGCTTGCAACTTAACTATGTTTTGTTGAAACACCAATTGTATTGGTTGGATTTTATAACTACTTATATGCTTGTTCAATATGATTGGTGGCTGGATCCTGGTCAGTCACGCCTCCAAGCGGTAGTGCTCCGCAGGTGGATTTTGGGGGTGTGACATAAAACCTCGGGAGCTGACAATCGTCGGCTGCCTTGTTCTTCTTATTGCTTGAATAATCAGGATATAGTGCAGGATTTGATGCGGATCAACTAAGTGTTACAATGTGATTCGAATACAAGTGTAAGTGTTTGTGAGTGTTTGCAGCTAGTAGAGAGCAAGAGTGTTCAAGAAATTGTGTCCCTCCTATTTGATCCGATCATTCCTTTATATAGTAAAAGAAATAACTAACTATGCTAAAAATCTGGGATATTATGCGAAAAATCCGGGATACTGAGATTATTTCCTTTCTGAACGTTGCAAGGCTGTTTCAACTCGTTTTCCACGCGCATACCAACTATAACTCCGGGATTTAAGCTCCTATAACCGTTACAACATTAATAGCATTGACCAATCATCCATAACTCCCATAAAATACGCCTTTCTTCAATGTTGACCATTACAAGAGCTATTCTTCCACCATCAACGTCCTTATCCTGACCAATTTGAGCGGGTCTTCAAGATAACTTGGTCCTCATGAACGTTAGTCCCTTGTAACCAACGTTTACAAGCAAATTGTTAGTAACAGTCAGGATACTGCCTCAGGATGTTACCAATATCCTGGTCCGGTATCCTGATCATAATCAGCTATCATAAAATCAAGATATAGTATCAGGATATGGGCTTAGAATTTCACCCAAAACAATAGGTATGCTGATACTAATGGTAATATTTTTTCACGATAAACAAGGCAATTAAGAGATTAGACCCATGATGTGACCGCTTGTAACTGCGCAGCCTATATTTACTCATTGCTCCCCTATATCTTCTCATGCTTATCCCATTTAACCTTTACCATAGAGAAAAAAGGTAAATTCTTCTCTCTCTCAATCTTATGTTCTTCCTTCATTCTTCTCAATATTCCGGAGATAATATGGCAAGGCAAACAAGATCAAGCTCCGGTGACTCTGCTCCCACATTCATCCAGCAGAATCTTCTCCAAGATCCAGAGAAGGAAATATGCACCTTTGATAGTGCACACTTGTCAGCCCTTAAAGCCTCCGGCATCTTCCCGGAAGGGACGGTGTTCTGGCCATTTGATCGGGAAATCCGATCAGATATGGTTTCCGACGAGTGGTTGTGCTTCAGTGCTTTCCCTTTTACCTTAGGGTTGCAATTTCCTTTCTCGGACTTTATCACCGAGTTCTTTAATGTCACCAAAATCTGCTTTAGTCAAACAATGCCAATGCTTTGGCGAGTCTTATCTGTTCTTGATCAGATCAAGAGAAATCATATCCCTGACCTCTCCGTTCATGACCTTCCTCTAGCATATCGGCTTAGATGCCACGGTTCTTGTAGATTCTTGTTTTATTCTACCTCCGGCGATCCACTGATACTTCGTGCCAGCAGGAATGAGGAGAAATGGCAATCCAAATTCTTCTTTGTAAAAAGAGACTCAATCCCTGGTGGAGCGGAATATCCGGTGAAGTGGTTGAGAAAGGGTAGGATTTAGGGTTTAAGGATGATCCTGTCTGGTATCTTGCTTTATATCTTGAGCTAATCAATTTCTTTTTATTGTCTTGTACACAACTGATTTTAGGAAGCTTGCACATCCCCGAGCTGATTCACAGAAGAGAATTGACGCTATCAGAATCCTCGCAGAGGCTGAAAGAAGTTTTAATCCGTCTCCACCATCTCCAAGTCCTCTTTCCAGTGCAAACATGTCTGGTAATGATCCTGCACAATATCCTCCGTACATGTTTTTGGTTAATATATTCAGGAAAGAATGTTACTCCCTGTATGCAGACTCCAGCAAAGTTCTAATCCTCCTTGATCTTGACGAACTTGACAGTTACCCCACTCCAGTCATTGTCAAGAAAAAGGGTCCTGCTGCTACTAGCTCCAAGCCGCTCCCGGCTCCTAAGGCCAACCCGAGGACTCGTGCTTCCACCGCAAAAAAAGGAAAGGTTCCGAAGTCACTGCCCCAGGCTCGAAAGGGTTCTCCTATGACTCCTTGGAGCCGATGACATCCTTCCTCACCAAGGTAATATCCTGTGACTATATCCTGCACATATATCCTGATAGGATATCCTGACAGGATATCCTGGTTAATATATTTTAACTCATACCTGAATTTTAACATACAGGGCCTCCAGCATCTGCTCAACCTTTACACCGATGCTTGCAGCACGAACGCGTTCCAAGAGGCCAGGATCAAACAGCTCAAGACCACTGTTACCGACCAAGGGGCCATTGCCGAGGTGAAGACTCGGCATTACGAGGACAAGGTGAAGAAGGTCACCCAGGATGCTGAGATCAAACTGGCTACCATCCAAATGGAGCATGAACAGGCCATGGTCTCTTTCCGGGAAGGGATCAAAGCCTCTACCATCGTCTATCTGCTACAAGCTCGCATTAAGATGGCTTATGAGGCCAAGGAGACAGGCCTTGAGTGCCCATCCTGACCGGTTGAATCATGGGTGGCGAAGCTGAAGGAACTTGGAGGCAAAGTTGTGCCCCTTCCTTCTGAAATTGGCGAATCCTCTAAGTCAGCAGAGCCGGCGGACAAGGCTGGAGAAAAGAAGGATGCTGGGACGGATGCTGTCGAGGATGCTGCTCAGGATGCTGGGACGGATGCTGGGGCCGAGAAGACGGAGAAGGCTGGTGAAGATGCTACTGTGTGAGGGCATTCAAGTGGGCGATGATGGATGTTGATGCCTAGGCCGGAGCCCACTTTTTTAAATTTGATCATTGGTTTGTAACCCTAAGACAATATACTTTTCCTACATTTGAACAATATGATGGCCAAAGGTGGAGGGATCCTGTGTTTCACGACGAAGCCCTTGGTCATCAATGTTAGTATGTCTTACTTTTGAACAATATAACAGTTGGAGGTAGACGGGTCTCGGTTTGAGACAAAACCTTCAACTGTTAAGTAAATATAGTATGGGACTAATTGTGCTTTTGGTGGATGGACCTCAGTTTGAGGTGAAACCAAAAACACAACTTTTGGTATGTTAATAAAATAACTTTCTTTTGGCTTTATTTCTGTTGTTATACCTTTAACACATGAATTTTATTTATGAAAACAGTTTTGTTTGAGCATTCTTGGGAACACATTGTAAGAGTATCCTGAGAAATATCCTGCTCAGGATACTGACATATAATCTATTAAACTCAAGTTATCCAAATAAAAAGGAGAGATCATACCAGAGATTCCCCAAAGAGTCAATTCCAATTTTCCATCATAGGAATGTCCCCAGTGCAATTTGAATTTATCCATTAAATTGTATGTCCCCTGTGTTCAACATATTCTAAGACTTAGGAATGTAAACATAGTCATACTTTAGCTTTACCGAATAAATCTTGAATATCCTGGGATAAATCCTGAATATCCTGGGGATAAACCCTTAATATCCTGGGGATAAACCCTTAATATCCTAGGGATAAACCCTGATTTTCATGCGCTACAGGCGGGAGTGTATAAACTCCAAGACTTAGAAAGATGAAAACCTTTAAACCTTAGAGAGTATGAAAATACACTTTCGTGAGAGAGGGTGATCAATCCTCATATACCTTGAGGATCCAGGATATAGCCAACAATAACAAAATTGTCAGCCACTTTTATATGGACTGGTCCCGCCATCTTGAACTATCCCTGGATAACTTGCGCTCCAGGCGGGGTGTTTAAACCCAATTCGAGAGAAAGGTGAATACCTTTAAACCTGTGAAGGGATCAGGATCCCTTAATCGTGAGAGAGGGGGCCAATCCTCTAATCTTCCGAGTTATCCTGAGTGTATATCCTGGAGTATATCCTGCAAAACAACCTTAAACTAAGGTGGGTGTTAGCTTGGCTAACACCCCTCTGACGCTTAAGTCAGTAGTGGGTTCGAAAGGATAAATAAACTCAAATATATTGAAAAGAGATAGAATTCATACCATCCTGAGTTAGAAATTAAATTCTAAACTCATTTGAAATAGAGCTTTAGATATATAGCATTCCAGGATCTTGGTAGCATATCCCCTTCCATATTCTTGAGTCGATATGCTCCTTTTCCTGCTTCTGATTCAATCTCATAGGGTCCTTCCTGTTACAGGTCATTTTCTGAGCATATATATCCTGGCTAATATTCTGCTTTTGATTGTGATCGGGATACCGGATCAGGATATTGGTAACATCCTGGTTCGATATCCTGGTATTAACTGAATTGATCACGTGCAGATTAAGAGTTACAAGTCTCCAACATTCAAGAAGACTTCTTTCCCCAAGACTCGGGCAAATCAGTTGGAATAGAGACGTTGATCCCGAAAGAACAGGACTACAACGGTTGCTTGGGAATATTCGGGGCATCTCGGTTTATTAGGAAAGTTAGTTGTTTTCGGTTAGCTATAAATAGTAAGATCGGATCAAGTTAAGGCACTCACTTTCCATTCGCACAATTCACTCTCTAGTTACTAGCAATCACTACACAGAAACACTTGTACTCGAATTACCTTGTAACACCTAGTTGATCCGCATCATATCCTGAACTGTATCCTGATATTTGAAGCAGTAGAAGAACAAGGCAGCTGCGATTGTCAGCTCCCGAGATTTTGTGCCAGCGATCTAGATTGATCAAGGGCTTTCCTCGTATATCCGGTGTCACCCTTTACCTTTTTTGCTCATTGTTTGATCATAGATACAGCTCTATATCCTGAGCCGTATCCTCAAACTGTTTTTACAAACAACTTAATAAAAATATTTTCGACACATATTTCTAGCACACTACCTCACTTAACTAATTTGATCACTTAATTGCTTCGGTAATTTTTGAACAAAACAATTTGGCGCCCACCGTGGGGCAAGTGGTGCTATTTTTACTAAAAACTTTAGTAAAATCATTTCTCGATTTTCTATTGTCAAAACTTTTTGCTACATTGTTTTCAATGGCCTCGAGATCAAACATGAGCTCTTCCACCATGTCTGCTACAACCTCTGCAACAATCGGTTCGGTGCTTCCACCTCCTCCTCCAAGAATGCAAGCCTCTTCACAAGGAGCTGAAAGTCATGTGGCTCGGGATGTTATCCCCGCTCCCAGTGCCCAGGGATCTGGTCCTGTTTTGGCTTCTAATGACAAAATTCTGAATTTGTTTGGTAGTGTACAGGAACAGATGAGGCAGCAGCAGGAAACTAATCGGATGCTGATGAGAGAGATACAACTCTTGAAATCCGGCCCAAGTAGGCCTGCTGAAGAAACTGTCACTCCCTTGCAACCCAGGGCTTTGAACTTCAGTTCTGCAGTTTACTCTGCGGATAACTGGGGGAATATCGTGCCAAGTCATTCCCAGAATCATACTCCTGAGATACCCTCTTCAATAAGAATATCAATTGTGAGAAGCTCAGGATATGCTTCAGGATATGGCCAGAACCCCCAGACTGGTAATGTATCTAATAATAATAACACTCTTACTACTAATGGTGTTGGATCTTTGCAGGATGCAGGTATGACATCGGCATTTTCCAGAGAACTCCAAAAGCTGAAAGACATGATATCAAGTGTGCCTGGGGTGGTCCAGCCAATTCCGGAAGTGTCCCAAGACAATCACAGGATATCCCGGTTTACGCATCCTATCTGTGATGCGGAAATGTCGAAAAGATTTCAAACCACCAACATGAAACTCTATGACGGAACCACGGATCCTGAAGAGCATATTGCCCAGTATAGGGAAAGGATGGAGATCAACCCTATCCCTCTAGATCTCAAGGAAGCATGTCTCTGCAAGGGCTTTGGTTCTACCTTGACAGGATCAGCCTTAAAATGGCTGTTAAATGTTCCTCCTCACTCAATTACTTCGTTTGCTCATTTGGTTAATTTATTTAATAGTCAGTTTTCTTGCAGCCGGAGTTTTGAGAAACTAACCAGTGATCTTTACAGGATAACTCAAGGGCCTCAGGAATCCTTGAGGGATTATGTGAACAAGTTTAGTAGGGAATCCTTGGATATCCCACATCTTGATGTTGCAACTGGTGTGCAGGCTTTTAAGATGGGATTACAAAAAGATTCTCAGTTTTATCAGGATCTTGTAATGAATCCCTGCAGGAATCTCGACGAAGCTCCGGGCATTGAGATATATTCGCTTGGAGGATGCTAAGAAGATGCAAGAGAGGATGAATTCCACCTCAACCTATGAATCAACCAATAGGAAATCAGAATCCTCGTATAAACCGTATCGCTCTAAGCCATATGGCAGAAATTACAACAAGAAAGTGAATGCTGTTGAAGACGAGGATCCTGAAGAATATCCTGAGTTGTCTGAATATTGTTTTTCCGTTAATATACCTGAATTAATGTATGCTATGCAGGGTTTAGGAGACAAAGCCAGGTGGCCTCGGAAAAATCAACAAAAAGCTGATTGGAAGGATAAGTCCAAATGGTGTGCCTTTCACTAGGATTTCGGGCATACTACCGAGGATTGCATTGCTCTAAGGAAAGAAATAAGCTACCTACTGAGCAAGGGATATCTGAAGGATTTGCTGGGAAGAAAAAAGAATAAAGGGCAGGATCCTGAGAAGGATCATGAACGAGCAGCATCACCCCCAGCAGATGCCAAAATAATCAACTTTATTTCAGGAGGGTCCGATATTTGCGGGACCTCATATTCCGCAGCCAAGAGACATGCAAAGGAAGCTAAGACCGAGAGGGGAGATAAACCAGCCAGGATAACTACCCTCACGACTGATAAAGTGATCACTTTCGACAGTGATGACAGGGATACTGTCAAGGATCCTCACCATGATGCTCTCGTAATAACGTTATATGTTGCTAACCATTTAGTGGATAATGGCAGCTCTGTCAACATAATTCAGCTGGAAACATTGAAAAGAATGAATGTATCTCCAATGGATATTACTTCAAAATCCACCGTGCTTGTTGGGTTCAGTGGAGAGGCCAGGAACACAGTGGGAGAGATAAAGTTACCAGTATATGTTGAAGGGGTCAACTCGATACAACGTTTCTGTGTGATGGACTCCCTATCCTGCTACAACATCATACTAGGCAGGCCATGGATCCATGATATGAAGGATGTGCCATCGACTTATCATCAGTGCATCAAGATCCCTACCCCTTGGGGGGTTGTCAAGGTTGATAGTGATTAGCAGGAGGCGAAGGAATGTTACTCATCCTCAATGAAATCCTCAACCAAGACTAATGCAGCATAGCAATTAAAGATGCGGGCCCAGGATATCGTGGAGGCTTCAGAGCAGGATGTAAAGAAAGTTATCCTGGATCAAGATAATCTGGATATCTCGGTGCTCGTAGGAACCAATATCCCTCAGGATATTGAAGATCAATTAACTAATTTTTTGAAATGCATGATGTCAACGTTCGCGTGGAAGCACGAGGATATGACAGGTATTTCAAAGGATATTATAACACATAAGCTTGGTATTGACAGGTCATTCAAGCCTGTCCAACAAAAGAGAAGGAAATTTGCTCCGGAACGAAATATGATCATCCAATAGGAAGTTGAAAGGCTACTAAAGAGCAAGATGATTAGGGAAGTGAAGTTTCCCAAATGGCTGGCTAATGTGGTTGTGGTGCAAAAGAAAAACGGGAAATGGAGAGTATGTGTGGATTACACCGACTTGAATAAAGCTTGTCCCAAATACCCATTCCCTATGCCTCAAATAGACTCGATGGTGGATGCCACTGTCGGTCATGAGATATTAACCTTCATGGATGCATCCTCAGGATTTCAGCAAATCCAAATGGAACCCTCTGATCAGGAGGATACTGCTTTCATGACACCCACAGGTATTTATTGTTATACTGCTATGCCCTTTGGTTTGAAAAATGCAGGTGCAACATATCAGAGATTGGTGAACATGATGTTTAAAGACAAGCTGGGGGACACTATGGAGGTATACATCGACGACATGGTAGTAAAGTCTAAAAAGGCTGAGGATCATCTCCAGGATATCAAGGGAGCATTTGATATCCTGGATCAGTATAACATGAAGCTAAATCCTGCTAAGTGCCATTTCGGGGTGGGGGCAGGAAAGTTTCTAGGATATATAGTGACTAAAAGAGGGATAGAGGAAAGCCCATAGCAGATTAAAGCTATCTTGGATATTAAGTGTAACACATCGAAAATTCACGTCCTATAATGTATTGACACGTGTCATAAGCTTGAACGTGTGAAAGAATACTCTAGAGGGACTAAAGTTGACAAACATGAAAAGTATGTGAATATAAGGGTTCAAATTGTCAACAATGGACAAATATACTTTACAATAACCCTACATAATGTTTATACCTTCAAACGAATAAATCATGGATCATACGAAGCTAAATATGAAAGAAAGTAAGAGATTACAAACCACATGGGTTAAATGTGTCAACATGTTTAAAGTATACCTCTGAGTGACCTTTTAGCAAACCCAAAGCTTTGTAACGATTAATTATGCTCACTAGAATACATGATAAAAATTTCACCAAGTTTCGTTATCGTATGAGAAAGTTATGATCAAATTCGTATAAGAGGGGTTAAAGCGTCAAGGTTGAAAATTATGACTTTTCGGGTGATAACCAAGTTAACCAAGGACTTAACAAAGTGGGTATAAGACTTGAAGCCCTTATAAGTCAATTAGAGGGGCTCAAAATGCAAGAATAAAGGTGGATTGACCTTTCGAAGGACCAAGAGCCAAGGATGCAAACTGAAAAGAATTATATTGCCCTGATGACAGGCTTACGGACCGTAAAGGTCTACCCTTACGGTCCGTAAGGGGTCCCCAGATGCAGAAAATCAGGCTGTTGGCTATTGAGAGCTTGTAACCGACATAATTAGATATTTTCTCATCCATGGGCGACCCCTAACAGTTCCTAGGCCTTAGGGATACATGTAAATGATCTGGGAACATTGCTAGCCTTGTGTGTCATGATCTAATGAGATCAAAATCACTATAAAAGGCCTTCATAGTTGCAACATTATGATCATTCATTCCATCTGCTTTCTTGGAGCTTCCTGGAGCATAAGAGCAGACCCAAGCCATCTCTAATAGTGCATTAGACTTTGGTAAGTATGCTTAACCTTTCTTAGTTAAGTTTTTACTTAGTTTTAGCTTAAAAGTCAAACCGTCGTAATTACCGGTTGACTTAGCGATTAATCATTATTGGTCCAGTGATTAGTCGAATTGAAGGTAGTTATAAGTTGGTAATTATGTGGGCAATAAACCCTTAAAAGGGCACCCTCTGATTCCCGTTCTAATTAGATCAAATGTCGGGTCAAAGTTGTTTATAAAAAGTCAACAGGATCCTAGTTTGTGATTTAAAACATAATTAACAATGTAGAAGCTTTGCAACCTGTTTTATTACTTTTATAGCTTAGTAATTAATGTAAGAACATGTCGTAGCATGTTCGACCCGATAATTTTCTGTTTAGACCCGGTTCGGAACCGAAAGTCGCAAAACTTTGACTTTTGCTTTGACTTCAGTTCTGACTTGATTTTTTATGGTTTGGAAATGCCTTCGAGCTTCCTTAGGACCAGGTTACATGATAGTATAACCCTCTGTGGTTGGATCGTTGATTGTCCGATTCGTTTACACGTTTCCGTTAAATGCTTAATGTTGACCATAATGCCCTTTTGACCATAAAACGAGAATTTTGGAAAAGTGAAAGGACAATAATCCTTATTACTGATTTATAAAGTTTTCCCTAAATTTTCACATAAGTTGGAGGTCTAGATTAGGAGTTATGCTCATTAGCGTAATTATAACGCCTTTTAGTTATTAAACGGCGCAATTAGCATAAAGCCTATTTAAACCCAATTTTTGACACCAAACCTTTTACCCACTGATTTAATATAATATTTTGATATTTTTAAAGATTTTTAATTATTTTAACCTGCCCATAACCGAAGGTTATGGCCTTGATTCGGTAAATACCGATTATACCCTTTTCGTGTATAAAATGAGTTTTACATAATATTTTGACACCAATCCAATTGCTACTAATTTTATATAATAAATAAAGTATTTTGAACTTTATAAACTGATCAGAAAAATCAGAGTTCCGGTATAACCCGGAAATCGCTTAAAATGACTTTTTAAAGCGTATTAAACGCATAGTTTGGGTTTAAAACCATTTTGTCATATAAGACCTATTACCAACTGATATGACCTAATAAAATAAGTTATTTTACTGATGTATTCGGACCCGAATCTCAGAACTTCAATTAACCTCTTTTATAATCTTTAAAATGACCAAAATACCCCTACGAGGCTTAAATTGAGATTAAACTCGTTTTGGGCATAATGGACGGTATCCTACTGATATCACACCATAATTAAGGCATATTAACATAGGAAACTTGTATATGACTCTTTTGGTTACTCGTTACGCACTTTTTGCGTTCGGATCGGCTTATGTAACTAGTTTGCATATATTAGCCGAAACGGGTCAAACCATATCATTTTTGTCTCAAAATCCAGAATGTGTTTAAGTTACCCATACTAAACAAGCATACAAGCTTGTCGGGTCAAAACCACATTCTAATCCGGTCTTCGCTTTATCATGCGTTTGAACCGTATCTTTCTTTAAGACTAACCGGTCTAAGCTGAGGCTTAATTAAAGACCCGTTAGCATTCTAATTGGTTATTTATACCATCATTCCAGACTAGAGCCTTCCGGTAAATTGTACCTATGCTTACTTAAGTGAATACGGCTGAGTTATTAAATTCTTGCTGTTTAAGACAGGAGCTAGCTCAGTTAAATACTCTTAACTTATTTTCCCTATACGGGCTTGGGATACGGTATTATAATAATACCGCTTGGTCGGGTATTGAATGTTTAGTCGTATTGTGATTAAATTATTGAGGTAACCCGCTTTAATCTGTATTGTTTGAAATAAAAACCTTTAGGGGTTAATGACCATGTCCCGGATATCCTTGACATCATTGTATTATAAAATGGCCAAGCCTTATGCACGGGGTGTAGGCATACACCTGACAGTTGCCTAAGGGAAACGGTATCTCACTCTTTTGTGGGCCTATACTTGTGGTGTGTCTGTTAATCTTGACTCGGTTTCTACATCGGGCCCTGAACGTACAACGAACATGTAAATCTGTATACAAGATTATAAATATAATTGTCCCAAGTTATAAAGAGTTTGTGCCACGTGCATTCAAATCAATTTTATTAAACCTTTTCAAAATGAGTCAGTTGAGTGTATTTACCAGTGAAAACTGACGTATTTTCCAAAAGGGTTAAGTGATAGATACTGAACGTAATTGGCTGGAAGCTCAGGGCGTTTATAAGGAATCTTGCAAGTTCTAGGCGCCTAAAGTCTGTTGAACAATGTTTATGTTTTACGATCCGCATGTGGATCCTTTACTTTCCGTTGTAATACCTTGATATTACGTTATATTCGGATTGTAATATATTTATCTTTTGCTTCCGCTGTGCATTCATATATATTGTGTTGTTTGACTATGATGATATCAACTACGTCACGATACTCCCCACCTGGCCCACCGGTAATACGTGGAAATGTCGGGGTGTGACATGTTGGTATCTAAGCCAACATTGAGTGAATTAAACACTAGCTTTTTGTGTTTAATCTCAATGACACATTAGCACATTCCTTGACCTTCTGAGTCTAGACTTAACATAGGAATATTCTCAATCCTCATCTGGAAATTTTGCTTCCAATTTTTATATATTGGATACGTCGCCAAGCGAAGAAGTCGTAATAGGAATTCTCCACACCCGGAGCCTTGAATTGCTGACCTTCGTACAGCGGCTAGGATGAAACGTGCAACCAAGGAGAAAGCATTCAGAAATAAAATGAAGAAGAAACTCCTTTTGCTGAAGATCGTTTCCTTAAAAGTCTTTATAACGATATTTATCTTTTAGTCCCTTCGAGGATAACATTATTCCTTTCAAGTCCCGTTTAGGGCAACCTTGAACTTTTTAATTTTATAGTGGAATGACTAAATATTCATCCTAATCAGGAAATTTGAAATAAATGAAAAAATAACATTCCTTTTATAAGATCTACCATTATAATAAAATGGCAAAATCTAAAAAGGACAAGACCTAGCCTCGTGTCATTATTAAGACCCGGCCAAGATGGCAGTTCCTCAATTTAGGTTCAGATCCTTATTAACATCCCGAGTTAGGATTGTTCTGCGTTAATTATTAAAAAGGAATCTTAAAGGTAAACCTAGCCTATATGACGAGGCCAAGATGGTAGGACCTATTCAAGAGATTCACATCCTTGTTAACATCTGTAACATATTAACTTTTCTGGCAGACGTGGTTCGATAAAGTCACATAAATCATACTTATAGTGGATTCTCCCGAAATCCTTTATTATTTTGTGATTTAAACATCCATTAGGGATATAATGCCTACGGGCTATAATTAACGTCCTCTGAGACTAAAGACAGTCGTAGCCTACAACTCCCTGTCAAAAAGGGCGTGAACACGTTCAAGCCTAAATACCTTGATTCTACAAAATCATGGTTTATAATTTAAAGTTGCCCTTGTGACTTGACTTTTTGTGCTATAGTTATATTTTAATTAAATCCAGGATAATTATAATAAAAATCCTGAATAAAAAATAAATATCATTCCTTTCCTGCCAGTATAAATATTAAAAGAGAATCTTAAAAGGTTTGACCTAGCTTGAATGTCATTGAAGACCTAGCTAAGATGGTAAAACCTGTTTAAAAAGAAATTCAGATCCTTGTTAACATATGAAAATGTGTTAACACTCCCGAAAACAGTGACGCGATAAAAATCACACTTGTCATCCTTATATTAGGAATTTTCCAAATCCCTTATTTAGCGTAAATGATCAATAGGAGTCATGGCTAGTAAACGTCGAACATGATGTACGCATCAAAACATCCATTTGGGATGTATACCTACGGGAAAAGGTGTATACATGAAAAGATAGTTTTTATTTCATAACTTCTTGTCAAGACAATGAATTATGAAATTTTCCGATCCAAAGGAATCATTGATTATGTTTTAAAAATTTCCCTAGTGACAAGGCCTCTGTGCCATCAAAAAGTCCTTAGGACAAGCCCTTATGCTATATAAAATGTCAGTACGACATTGACAGTCGTGACTTATGTCCCCTGTCTAATCAATATGAAGGATATATTTCGTTTGAACGCCAAAGATGGTTATTTAAAAACCTAGGCAAAACATAATCAAATAAATCAAATACTATCTATTGGCCTATATGGTTTATTTACACCATGGCTAATTAAAATTCGACAATTCACTATATAATTAAACAAATTATTACTACTTGGTCGGTAGCCTTCAAAGCTTCACCATGGCTGACTCCTCTGAAGCTCACAATTATCTAGTTGATCAGAATGATAATGCAAGACTGAACTCAACGGGCACCGAGTTACAGGCTATGATAGATACAACCGTAAACAAAGTCGTTGACCGTTCCAGGAGATACTGAATATGGAGTGCCTAAACACTTGCTAAATTTGGTATTTAATACCAAAGCTTCGAGTATGGAAAACTCAGAAGAAACAAACAATCGTCGCGATACTAGAGATGCAAAAAATGTTAATAATGAATCCAATGTGAACCTCAAATGTTAATGGAGTAAATCTCCAGAACTGTGATTAACACAGCTGTTAGAAAGGCTATGAGAAAAGTCATGAAAAGGCTTAAGAAGCCGAATGATGTTCGCTTTAAAACACATGTCGCTGCTCATAAGAAGAGCTATATTCATACTTTAAATGCGAAGAATAACCCAAACAAAATTATATGTGGCAAGAAGCCCCTTTCCTCTTAGGATGTACTTAAAAGTACTTCGTCTCTTAGAAGTCAAGAGACTTCAATAGTAAAAGGGGCCATCGATATCAGGAAATCGTTGGATGTAGTAGAAACCATTAGGTATATCAGTGGTTATGCTGGAAAGGACATGGTAAGGTAAGACTCGCAGGCGAATCATAAGAACCATTTCTTCTGCTCCTGTCAGAAACCCCCAGTCGCAGAATTTTAGAAGTATCCTTTCTCTAGGTGTAATGCGTCAGCATTTCGAGTTGATATCTCTTTGATCTCTAATGATTGCGAATACCATACGGTATGATAAAAAGCACCATATGAGGATTGGTATATCTTAATAAGTTCCATAGATTGCTTCAATGCCTGATCAGTATGGAGGTTTAATGCATGGGACCACAAAGATATTCCGAGAGGTCATATGGTACTAAAGTCAACTAATGGTATTCAAAGGAGATATCCAGAATGGAATTGTCCAAGTAAATGTTCCCGATTAAGGAATTCGTGGACTAGTAACATAAATGTGTCAATTATTTGACACAAGCAATGATGGGTGAACTGGACTGGAGCCTGAGATATGGAAATCTCTGTAACCTCCTTGTACCTTAATTATCTTCTCCTAAGATTACCCTGTTTACCCCTGAGAGGCAGGTAGAGTTAAGGTTTATATCCCATTTAAGGCTGTATTATTATGAAATCTCCAAGACGGCCAGTACCAGCATTGGGAGAATCAAAACCCCGATTAACTAAGTTTTTAAAATAGGGGGTTCATATAGTCTAACTCGATATCCTGAGAATTTGGTATAGTTAATTATGAAAAACGGTTCATTTTGCTTAGGCATTGTTTTACCGCAACCCTATTTTAACAACGATTAAGAATCGCCATCAACTAACCAGGATCGTTGAGTTATACAACTAGCTATAAAGATTAGCTACTCCTTAAGATTAGCTTTAAGCAATGGTTGGGATAACCATCTCACCTTAAGATAAGCTTTTCTATAATAGTTGGTATATAAGCGCCAAGGCTGCACCTTTGGAGACCTTGTATAGATGGAATGTTAAACATATATTGTTGGGACAATAGATTGGTAAGTCCACTTATCAGAATCTGAAAGTTTCATTAGAAACAACGAATAAGATCATACAAATCCCTAATTATCTGTAAGTTGCCATTATTCGGCAGAAAATCAAGGATTAATGAAAATAGCAAACCTCCTAAATTCTTGTTAAGGAATAAGGTTCAACAATAGATATCACCCAGGAAGGGTGTGCCAAATTTGTTAAATTATCAGGCTAGTCAAGCTCTGAGTATATAGATTCATTCGAAGGATTCGAATGTATCAAGATTAAATAGCTTACGAGCTAAGACCTAATTAAGGAGCTTGGTGGAACGCGCAATGTACCACACACTAATGATTTAAGGACGTGTTTCGCCAATAAGTCAAGAAGCACTATCACATAATGATATACAGATTTATGATATGATGAGCAACCTGTGTCGATTAAGGATCGACATGATTAGAAGCTCCAAAAAGATACATGTACCTATTATAAAGGTCAATTGGAATGCCTTAGAGGCTCAAAGGTACTGGGGAAGATTAAGCCCAATATAAGGCAGAAATTACTCCCTTTCCTTTAACAAATCTCGAGGTCGAGATTTCTTTTAAGGGGGTGAGGATGTAACACCTCGAAAATTCACGTCCTATAATGTATTGACACGTGTCATAAGCTTGAACGTGTGAAAGAATACTCTAGAGGGACTAAAGTTGACAAACATGAAAAGTATGTGAATATAAGGGTTCAAATTGTCAACAATGGACAAATATACTTTACAATAACCCTACATAATGTTTATACCTTCAAACGAATAAATCATGGATCATACGAAGCTAAATATGAAAGAAAGTGAGAGATTACAAACCACATGGGTTAAATGTGTCAACATGTTTAAAGTATACCTCTGAGTGACCTTTTAGCAAACCCAAAGCTGTGTAATGATTAATTATGCTCACTAGAATACATGATAAAAATTTCACCAAGTTTCGTTATCGTATGTGAAAGTTATGATCAAATTCGTATAAGAGGGGTTAAAGCGTCAAGGTTGAAAATTATGACTTTTCGGGTGATAACCAAGTTAACCAAGGACTTAACAAAGTGGGTATAAGACTTGAAGCCCTTATAAGTCAATTAGAGGGGCTCAAAATGCAAGAATAAATGTGGATTGACCTTTCGAAGGACCAAGAGCCAAGGATGCAAACTGAAAAGAATTTTATTGCCCTGATGACAGGCTTACGGACCGTAAAGGTCTACCCTTACGGTCCGTAAGGGGTCCCCAGATGCAGAAAATTGGGCTGTTGGCTATTGAGAGCTTGTAACCGACATAATTAGATATTTTCTCATCCATGGGCGACCCCTAACAGTTCCTAGGCCTTAGGGATACATGTAAATGATCTGGGAACATTGCTAGCCTTGTGTGTCATGATCTAATGAGATCAAAATCACTATAAAAGGCCTTCATAGTTGCAACATTATAATCATTCATTCCATCTGCTTTCTTGGAGCTTCCTGGAGCATAAGAGCAGACCCAAGCCATCTCTAATAGTGCATTAGACTTTGGTAACTATGCTTAACCTTTCTTAGTTAAGTTTTTACTTAGTTTTAGCTTAAAAGTCAAACCGTCGTAATTACCGGTTGACTTAGCGATTAATCATTATTGGTCCAGTGATTAGTCGAATTTAAGGTAGTTATAAGTTGGTAATTATGTGGGCAATAAACCCTTAAAAGGGCACCCTCTGATTCCCGTTCTAATTAGATCAAATGTCGGGTCAAAGTTGTTTATAAAAAGTCAACAGGATCCTAATTTGCGATTTAAAACATAATTAACAATGTAGAAGCTTTGCAACCTATTTTATTACTCTTATAACTTAGTAATTAATGTAAGAACATGTCTAAGCATGTTCGACACGACAATTTTCTGTTTAGACCCGGTTCGGAACCGAAAGTCGCAAAACTTTGACTTTTGCTTTGACTTCAGTTCTGACCCGATTTTGTATGGTTTGGAAATGCCTTAGAGCTTCCTTAGGACCAGGTTACATGATAGTATAACCCTCTGTGGTTGGATCGTTGATTGTCCGATTCGTTTACACGTTTCCGTTAAATGCTTAATGTTGACCATAATGCCCTTTTGACCATAAAACGAGAATTTTGGAAATGTGAAAGGACAATTATCCTTATTACTGATTTATAAAGTTGTCCCTAAATTTTCACATCAGTTGGAGGTCTAGATTAAGAGTTATGCTCATTAGCGTAATTATAACGCCTTTTAGTTATTAAACGGCGCAATTAGCATAAAGCCTATTTAAACCCAATTTTTGACACTAAACCTTTTACCCACTGATGTAATATAATATTTTGAGACTTTTAAAGATTTTTAATTATTTTAACCTGCCCATAACCGAAGGTTATGGCCTTGATTCGGTAAATACCGATTATACCCTTTTCGTGTATAAAATGAGTTTTACATAATATTTTGACACCAATCCAATTGCTACTGATTTTATATAATAAATAAAGTATTTTTAACTTTATAAACTGATCAGAAAACTCAGAGTTCCGGTATAACCCGGAAATCGCTTAAAATGACTTTTTAAAGCGTATTAAACGCATAGTTTGGGTTTAAAACCATTTTGTCATATAAGACCTATTACCAACTGATATGACCTAATAAAATAAGTTATTTTACTGATGTATTTGGACCCGAATCTCAGAACTTCAATTAACCTGTTTTATAATCTTTAAAATGACCAAAATACCCCTACGGGGCTTAAATTGAGATTAAACTCGTTTTGGGCATAATGGAAGGTATCCTACAGATATAACAACATAATTAAGGCATATTAAATTAGGAAACCTGCATATAACTCTTTTGGTTACTCATTACGCACTTTTCGCGTTCGGATCGGCTTTTGTAACTAGTTTGCATATATTATCCGAAACAGGTCAAACCATATCATTTTTGTCTCAAAATCCAGAATGTGTTTAAGTTACCCATATTAAACAATCATACAAGCTTGTCGGGTCAAAACCACATTCTAATCCGGTATTCGCTTTATCATGCGTTTGAACCGTATCTTTCTTTAAGACTAACCGGTCTAAGCTTAGGCTTAATTAAAGACCCGTTAGCATTCTAATTGGTTATTTATACCATCATTCCAGACTAGAGCCTTCCGGTAAATTGTACCTACGCTTACTTACGTGAATACGGCTGAGTTATTAAATTCTTGCTATTTAAGAAAGGAGCTAGCTCAGGTAAATACACTTAACTTATTTTCCCTATACGGGCTTGGGATACGGTATTATAATAATACCGCTTGGTCGGGTATTGAATGTTTAGTCGTATTGTGATTAAATTATTGACGTAACCCGCTTTAATCTGTATTGCTTGAAATAAAAGCCTTTAGGGGTTAATGACCATGTCCCGGATATCCTTGACATCATTGTATTATAAAATGGCCACGCCTTATGCACGGGGTGTAGGCATACACCTGACAGTTGCCTAAGGGAAACGGTATCTCACTCTTTTGTGGGCCTATACTTGTGGTGTGTCTGTTAATCTTGACTCGTTTTCTACATCGGGCCCTGAACGTACAACGAACATCTAAATCTGTATACAAGATTATAAATATAATTGTCCCAAGTTATAAAGAGTTTGTGCCACGTGCATTCAAATCAATTTTATTAAACCTTTTCAAAATGAGTCAGTTGAGTGTATTTACCAGTGAAAACTGACGTATTTTCCAAAAGGGTTAAGTGACAGATACTGAACGTAATTGGCTGGAAGCTCAGGGCGTTTATAAGGAATCTTGCAAGTTCTAGGCGCCTAAAGTCTGTTGAACAATGTTTATGTTTTAAGATCCGCCTGTGGATCCTTTACTTTCCGTTGTAATACCTTGCTATTACGTTATATTCGGATTGTAATATATTTATCTTTTGCTTCCGTTGTGCATTCATATATATTGTGTTGTTTGACTATGATGATATCAACTATGTCGGGGTGTGACATTAAGTCACCTTCAAATATGAAGGATGTTCAACGGTTAACAGGCCGAGTAGCAGCATTGAACATATTTATTTCAAGATCCTCGGAAAAGTGCAAGGAATTTTATGATATCCTCAAGAAGAATAAGAAGTTCGAATGGGGAGCAAAGCATGAAGCAGCCTTGCAGGATTTGAAGCACTATCTCTCAACTGCACCTTTATTGATGAAGCCTGAAAATGGTGAACCACTGTCCCTATACCTCGCAGTATCAGGGAATGCTGTAAGTGCCGTTCTTATAAAGGACCATGAAGGTCAGCAATATCCTGTTTATTATGTTAGTAAAAGTTTACTAGATGCTGAAACTAGGTATTCTCACTTAGAAAAACTCTTATTAGCCCTAGTTATGGCATCAACCAAACTTAGACATTATTTTGAGACACATAGGATTCATGTTAAAACTAATTACCCTGTTAAAAATGTGCTTAGGAAACCTGAAATGTCAGGTAGGATGGCTAAATGGTCAGTAAAATTAAGTGCCTTTGATTTAGTTTATGAACCAAGAAATGCCATAAAGTCTCAGGCTTTAGCTGACTTTGTGGTTGATTTCAGTAGTGACATTCAAAATGAAGTAGACTTGGAAGTACATCAGCTAGGAGAAAACTTAGAATCCTGGACATTATATACTGATGGCGCATCTAATGTAAGAGGTGTAGGATTAGGTATACTACTAAAATCGGCACAGGGGGACATATTACCCCAGGCTATTAGATGTGAATTCCATGCTACTAATAATGAAGCAGAATATGAGGCTTTAATTGCAGGATTAGAGTTGGCTAAAAATATGAATATTAAAAATTTGCAAGTATATGTCGATTCATTGTTAATTACTAATCATTTTAAGGGATCATATGCAGTTAAAGGCGAGAAATTAATCGAGTATCTCGAAATTCTCAAAAAATTAGCAGGATATTTCGATATTTTGACACTTGAACAGGTACCAAGAGAGGATAATGCTGAAGTTGATGCCTTGGCGAATTTAGGATCATCAGTTAGGATACCGGAAGGAACCCGAATACCAATGTTACATATCTTATATCCTGCGACGATTCCTCAGGATAAGGAAGTACTAAGTATTCAGGATCCTGATGAGTATCCTGAGAAGGATCCCAAGTCCTGGATGGTTCCAATTATAAGATATCTCATGGAAGGACGCATCCCAAAGGATGAGAATCCTAAGGCCTTCAGAATGAAGGTATCACGATTCACTATTATAAATAATGTCTTGTATAAGAAATCTCTTGCAGGACAATATCTGAGGTGCTTAGAGGATCTCAAAACTAAGGAAGTACTTCAGGATATACACGAAGGGGATTGTGGTAACCATACTGGGGGCAGGTCATTGTTCTCAAAAGTATTAAGAACATGATACTATTGGCCGACAATGAAGAATGATGCTGCAGAATATGCTCGAAGATGTGATGCGTGTCAAAGGCACAGTAACATACTACATCAACCAGCTGAACCACTATATCCTATAGCTTCCCATTGGCCATTCATGAAATGGGGGATGGACATAGTAGGGAAATTACCAAAAGCTCCAGGAGGAAAAGTCTTTATGCTGGCAATGACCGATTATTTCTCTAAGTGGGTTGAAGCTGAAGCATTTGTTCAAGTTAGAGACCAAGAAGTGGTATCCTTCATAAAAAGGAATATCCTAACTAGGTTTGGAGTACCAGCTGAGATAATTTGTGAAAATGGATCTCAATTTATAAGTAAAAGGACTACTGACTTTTGCAAGAGTTGGGGAATCAAAATGATTACATCCACACCGGTACATCCTCAAGCAAATGGGCAGGCAGAATCCTCAAACAAGATAATTGTCAACAACTTGAAGAAAAGACTTGGAGCTAAGAAGGGAAGATGG
Source organism: Helianthus tuberosus (assembly GCA_030545235.1). Lineage (NCBI taxonomy): Eukaryota > Viridiplantae > Streptophyta > Magnoliopsida > Asterales > Asteraceae > Helianthus > Helianthus tuberosus. Next base: position 23,018 of record JARYGA010012128.1, read on the forward strand.
GCAGAAGAACTACCATTTGTCCTATGGGCTGATAGAACAACCGTGAAGAATGCTACTGGGCAAACCCCATTTTCCTTAGTATTTGGAGCAGAGGCAGTAATCCCGACAGAAATGGTGATACCTACAGCGAGATCCAATCTCCGGGATCCTGAGCAAAATCCTGAAGTCCTATGCCAGGAACTGGATACTATTGATGAGACAAGAGACGCAGCAAGGCTAAGGATGGCAGCATATCAACAGAGGATATCTAAAGCATATAACAAGAATATAAGGACTAGAAGATTTCAAATTGTAGATTGGGTATTGAGAAAGGCTTTTTAGAATACTACTAATCCTGCTGATGGAAAGTTGGCTCCAAAATGGGAAGGACCCCTATGAGGTTGAATCAGAATCAGGAAAAGGAGCATACCGACTCAAGAATATGGAGGGGGGTATGCTACAGAGATCCTGGAATGCTATACATTTAAAACTCTATTTCAAGTGAGTATGGAATTTAAATTCTAACTCAGGATGGTATGGATTCTGTCTCTTTTATTAAATTTTAATATTATATACTGTTTTGAACCCATTACTGACTTAAGCTTCGGAGGGGTGTTAGCCAGGCTAATACCCACCTTAGCTTACAGTTGTTTTACAGTATATGCTTCGAGATATAGCTCTGGGATATACATTCAGGATACTTCAGAAGATTAGAGGATTGGCCCCCTCTCTCACGTTTAAGGGATCCTAATCCCTTCACAGGTTTAAAGGTATTCACCTTTCTTCTGGATTGGGTTTAAACACCCCGCCTGGAGCGCAAGTTATTCGGGAATAGTTCAAGGTGGCAGGACCAGTTCATGTAAAAGTGGCTGACAATTTCGTTACTGTTGGCTATATCCTGAATCCTAAAGGTATATGAGGATTGATCACCCTCTCTCACGAAAGGGTATTTTCATACTCTCTAAGGTTTAAAGGTTATCACCTTTCTAAGTCTTGGAGTTTATACACTCCCGCCTGTAGCGCATGAAAATTTGGGATTTTCCCCAGGATACTAAGGATTTATCTCCAGTATTTTTTTGGGTTTAACCCCTGTAACACAAGAATTATCTAAACAGTTGGAACTGATATTCAAGACTTCATGCACAGGGGACATTCCTTCTAAAGCAATTGTGTGAAGCTCAAAAGATCAAAATAGGGCTAAGTGTCTCGGACTGGGGACATCTTAGGGGGAGAAGTCGCAAAAGAGGTTGGAGTTTAATACTAGGGTTACACTAAATTCCTGGTATGATCTTTCCTTTGTGAACCTTACATGAATTGTTTAACTCTGTTTAAGGCTCAAAATATCCTGATAAGGATATATCTTTAGGATATGTCTTCAAAATGTGTTTTTGGGATACGATTCAGGATATCCGGTTAGAATATCTGGGATACAATACTTGAATTTAAAAAATCAGAGTTAAGAATGCTATCAAAACAAGTTTTATAAGTTCTAAGCTAACCATA